>CXYZ01011926.1:1274727-1319761 GCA_900006705.1 Sonneratia caseolaris | reverse complement strand
ACCCCCACCCACAAATCAACAACCAAGAGAGAGAGAGAGAGAGAGAGAGAGAGAGAGAAGAGAAGAAGCAGAAGAAACTTACCCATGCCGACCTCAAGGCTTCCCTCTTCCATGTCAATGCCGTTTTGCTCTCCCATTTTCAAGCTTCATAGGGCAAAACATATATCACTTAGAAATTCCAAGTCAAATAATAACCACGGATGCTCGTTGAGTCTAGTAATTCCAAGTCAGATAATAATCACTGATGCTCGTTGAGTCATGGCTTGAAGATACACTATGCTATTACACACGTACAAATCGAAGTCATCCAGATCATGCCGTCACTCGCAATTTAAGATCATACCCCAACAATATCTCGAATAAAATGATTGCGACCTCAAACAAGTTAAATATGATGGGAACACCCAACAACGAATTTATTTCCAATAGCAAGAAAACAGTTTATTCAAACTTAATCAACTATAGATGCCCATATTAAACTCGAGCCCAGTGCGAAAGAAGGTAATTAAAAAAAATCTGCAACTTCAGCATCAAGCTCAGCCGACTGTTTCATTCGATTGAAATTAACAACTAATCCGAATCGAAGCGATTGCCAATCCAAGCAAAAATGAACGACAAATCTCTAGATAAGATGAGGCAACAAAAACCTGAAAGCAGATGCGATTGGAGAAACCGATTCGAATTGCTGCTGCGATCTGTGCAACTAACAAGGACGATAGTTTACAGAGCGGACCTCAGAGAAAACTATGGTGAAGCAGAGAGCGAGCGAGGGACAGAGAGGGAGAGAGGGACGCCGGGAAGCTATAAACTGAGATCTCCCGGACTAGAAAAATAAAAAAATATAAAGAATAAATAAATATTATAAAAATAAATATATAAATAAATAACTATAATAATAGTATTTTTATTTAAAGGTGATGGTGATAATAATAATATATATTATTTTCCAATTGTACAAAATGCTTTTTCTCTCCGAGTTTTTCATCTGACGTGTCAGTATCCTATTGGGCTGTCTAGGATCATTGTTGAAGGCCAGTGAAGGGCTGGAGCGAGGCGAAGCGATCCCATTGGTTCGCCAGAGGAGAAGACCAGTCCATTGTATTTATCTACGATAAATGATGTGTCGGGTCGGACGCTTCCCGGAAACAAAAAAAAACGAGACATTGATATTTTCTTACTACATACAATTTTCAAAAAAAATTAATGATATTTCCGCTTTGGGAATGGAAAAAACGGCCCGCTAACAAGAGCCGAAAAAGGCAGATTTACAAGGGCACGTGTCAGTCGGATTGAGGTGGCCCCGAGGAAAATGCTGACCACAAGAACGTGCGGCGACGCATTGAGAGTGTGGGGGTGAAAAAAATCTCGAACTCGGTCTGGGTCCACCCGCCAACCCGACCCATAACCCGCCAAAATGTCCCCCGATCAGACCATCTGACGTCCCTCAATAAAAAGCCGCACATACGTACGGTCGCACCTGATTATTCTATTCTCACTGAACACGCGAGAATCGAACCTCAGCCTCACGTCTTGCTCGCCGAATGGCCGCAACCACCGTCTCCGTCCGGCCGAACCGGCTCTCTACCTGCTCGGCGTTCCCCAGGCCGCCGGTTTATCTCCCTGGGTCCTCACCTCACACGCTGAAGCCCGACAGGGCCGAGCCTTGGAGGTGCGTCCGCTGGCGCGCACCGGCGAGAACCGGGCCCTCATTACAAGCGAGCTCCCGAGCGGACGACTCCACCCCGTTTGAGATGTCCGTCGAGAATGCGCTAAAGCTGCTCGGCGTCTCCGAGGCAGCGTCGTTCGAAGAGATTCTCAGAGCTAAGAACTCGGTCATGGCAGCGTGTAAGGACGACCAGGAGGCGATTTCCCAGGTGATTTGGATGCTAGTGACCGCAAGAGGATTGTGAAGTTATCGACCAATTCTCTCCATTCGATTGATTTTTTATTTTTTATTTTTTGTCCAGTGGTGTTTGACTATGGAAATTTTAGCCTTTTCATTTCTCCGGAATCTCTGCGTAATGTTGTGATCTTGTCGCACTGAGAAACTTTCAATGCTAAAATTGACTTTCGCTACTAAAGTCTTTGACTGAAATGATCCCATTTCATTGAATGATGCAGCCCAGTAGTTTAATTTATTCAACTTATGGAAAGTTTGGAGTCTTCGCTGATGGCTTTCACTCCATTCTCGTACTAGAGGCATTGTACTCTGTTGAAAGCCTGGAATTTTCGCAACTGACTGTTGAGTGGTGAAGTTGCTGGTTTTGCGCCGTTGGAGTTTCCGATGCTGTTAAAATGTTCAAATTGTATCTTTTCTTTGTTGGGCCATTTATCTTCTTATAACGCCTATATTGGGTGAAAGAATTTTGATCTCGAATAGAATTTTGACTTCATATGTACTTAGGGTTGCTGCTGAATTTGGGTCTTTAGTTTTCCTGCTGGGTTACAGAATTTCGCTTTAAGATATTGGGTTGCCTATAAAAATAATTATAATAATGTACTGTAAACCTCCAAACAAATTTAGAAATCCACCTTAATTATTCAGCAAAAAAAGAGAGAGAGAGAGAATTCCGCCTTAATTGTTTCCATGTCACCATCATGAATTTGTATGATAGGTTCCAGCCGTTTTTGTTACTGTCAAAAATTGATGAAGTGCAAGCCCTCAAGAGGGAATTCATCACAGACAAAACTAAGGAGATAAAAAAGCTCAAAGATATGTTTAAATGGTACCTTATACCCCTTTTTCTTTTGCCAACGGTCCTTTGTACTTTTTGACTCATTGGTGTCTGCTAATTATTACGCAATGGTCATTATTGTAAAATAACTCTGTGGATAACATGTATGGTCATGTTGTTGGCTGGTTGTGACCAAGAAGACTTCCTCAATAGATTTGTGGATTGTCAGCTATTGACAATTACTTTGCTATAAATTAGTAGATAATGCTTACTAGTGATAATAGTTTCAGAGTTGCTACTTATAGTGCATTTTCAGCTGTTGACTTTGCATGCATTGCCAAAAGGAAAGTACATGCTCTTGCGTAGTCTCAATTATTAGTAATAACAATGCTGGATTTAGATGAAAAATGAGAAAATGAGGGACTTTATTATCATTGTAATGTGTTTGTTGTTGAGGGCTATTGAATTGTCTGATGAGTAGTATTTTATGTTGATACAGATCCTTAAAAAAAACGAATTCTTGTTCTAAATGTCATTTCGTTTTGGTTTCACTCCCTGTCCACAGTTTAGCTAATGAAAGATGCCACTATTTCTATTCACCACTTTGATCCATCATACGGTATTGTCTGGACTGTCCACCAATCTTTGAATCCATAATTAGCAATATGGACAGGTGAAGCAATACCTCTCTTTTCAAGTTCATCTTTCATTATGTGTGCCACATTTAACAGTTCATGATCCTTTTTAGTGATAAATCCTATTGAAAACTCATTAGCCTCAATTGTGCTGCATTGGACTTCACTGTTGAGCATGGGGCTTTGGTAACCTTCCTTCAAATTCTGAACAGAAAATTGGCTTGGGAAGAGTTGTAAGTCATCACTTGAATTTCTACTGGACTTCCATTTTCCACCCTATCATCATATGAGTGCAATTGCCTGCAACTGAGTTCAGGGATCATTCTGTGGGGAATTCAAATTAACACCAAGTTTAACAGACTTCAACTTCAGTGGAGTGTCATTAGTTTTGGCCTACACATATGACTTGCCATTTGAGATCTTATAGTTAAGAAAGCAAAAATTCAATGAGTTTGTTGTGTATTGATTTTTTTTTTTCAATGCAAGTTATGGTACGTTGAAGGATTCTTGATTTTTGCCAACAGGCCAAGATATATATTTCTTCGTAATGCATGGTATAGCTTGAAAACAGCTTTAGTGAATCTTTCCTTTTTTCATTTTTGGAGCATCACTGCAAATTCTGGTTTATAATGAGTCCTGCTATCATATAAATTTTGTGTGTTTCTGTATGTATATATGCTTTAATTGATCTGCTTACTGTCTGTGGAGAGAACTGATCAAATGGCCTTGTATCCAGGTGCTGATCCTCACAAGGAAATAGTAGTTTGAACCTGGCTTTGCTGAAAATTACCACTGCATGTATGAAATGACTAACATCGAGAACAGAACTTCCATAGTATTTTGTCTTCCCAGCATTCTCTATTATGAGCTTGATAATTGATAGGTGCACATCAGGATTGGAAACCTGCTAGCAGTGGTATCAAATAGTTTTCTTTGTTGCAATTTGCACCTGTCCTATATCATTGGTGTGGAATAGGAGTTTTTTTTACTTTAAGAGATTTATGCTGTTACCTCTATCTATGAAATAGCGTATTAAATTTGTTCTGGAGCTCTTTATTTTCTTTCCCCTTTATTTACCACTGAGATGATAGTCATCCTTGACACTACTTTTTTTTTTTTTTTTAATTTTCAACTCCCTGATTTGTCTTCTCTTCTATTTTATAGGTTGAGGCTGCATATGATATGCTGCTCATGCGAAGTCTAACACAGCGACGTTCTGGAAAAGTGGTAAGCAGCAACATCCGCTTTGCAGATGTTAAACCCGTAGGCCCATCTCTGTGGTTGCAGTCTGCTGTTAAGAGCTTACCAGTTTCCTTTGAGACCCCATCTACTCGTGATCTGGGAATACAAGCAGGTGTCTACGGTGCTCTGATGGTCTGCACTTATGTCAGTGGAACCTCCACGCCTTCATTGACCTCATATGGTGGGGCTGATGTCCTGGGGCCGATCTTGGCTGCTAGCTTTGGAGCCTCCCTCTACTTCATTACCAAGAGAAATGTGAAGTTAGGTAAGACTGTTATTTTCAACTTGAGGGCTTCAATTTGTAGCTAAAACTTCCTCTCTTTATGATTTGAGCCTTTTCCTTTGCTCTTCTGCAATTATAATATTCCAAGATTGGAATCGTATCTAGAAACTGTTAAAAGTGTTCTTTGATATACACCATAAGCTACGTCAGTTGGAGATACTGCTGGTTTCAATGAGAGCTGTCTAGAAGTGCTATTCAACAGAATTTTCAAAAACGTTTTTTTAAAAATTATTCTTGCTATGATGTTTCTATATTACCTTGTGAAGTGCAAGATTTCATGTATATCTAGTGCTTTCCCGTTCATCTGTCTATTGAGAACCAAACCTTTAGTTCCAGAAAACCGATAATAACATTCTGGCTTTCTTTTTTAATAATTTTTGCAGGGAAGGCCACCATCATATCAATAGGTGGGCTGGTGGGTGGAGCTGTGGTGGGATCTGCAGTTGAGAACTGGCTGCAGGTGGATATTATCCCGTTCCTCGGTATCCATTCTCCTGCAGTCATTGTAAGTGAATTCATCCTCTTCTCTCAGCTTCTTGTTTCCCTGTACCTTAGGTAGATAGAGCTCACCCGTCGGATCATTCTGTAATCAGTTACCCGTGGAAAGGCTTATCTTCAGGATATATCTTCCATACTTGTACAGAAATGGTGAGATTGTGAATTAAATGGAGGAGAAAGCATAACATCATTTTTGCAACTTGGCTCGATTTTATTGCAAGAGTGCGAACATTACTGGTAAGTTCTACTGGCACAATGCACAAAATGCATTTGATGCATATATCTTTGAATCGGGGAACAGATCTTGTATGGGACTCATTGCAGGGCCGGCGTGTTCCTGTGCAATGTAATCATCCACTTATTGCACGATTACAGCATCCTTTTGACTTTTGAGTTCGTTATAACACTATCTGTTACTTCATTTAGTAGCTGATAGTATGGAAGGAGAGATACACTCGAGGCCACGCACTAGCCGAAGAGAGGGATAAAAGGAAGGAACTCTTCCTCGAGGGTGTTGAAGCTTTCAGACTTGTGCATTCTCTTGTTACCAGATTGAGCTAAAAGGGCAAGTACCACTTTCATCATCAGCTCTAGAATTGTTACAAAGAGTAGCTGTGTACACTAAAGAATCGGAACCGAGGGCCGATCTGCTCCCCATTCATCTACCGAGCAACCCGTACAAGCGGGAGCTAAAGGATTCCAAATGAGAGAAGAATAAAACAGCTTCTTCTCCTTCTTCGACCACTCGAGCCTTCGGATAGTATCACAACTTTTCTAGCAAGAGGCCAAAGTGTTGGGAGGTAAACTCATGCCTCCACCTCTCACGGATACGCTGGGGCATTTGCTCACAGACAGTCTCGACGAGTCGAGGAAGAGGACTATCACCGTGATATCATCGTGGAAGTGGCGACGGACCCCGCGGTCTATCTTCTTGAGGTCCGAGTATCTCATCTCTCTCTTCCTCGAGGCTTCCTGGAGTGCAGCTTTCACGAGCCGCCTGGCGATTCCCTGAGGTGAAGACAGATTCATCAGATTAACCCCCCCGACAAATCCAGTTCCGACCGACAAAACACATCTCGCTCGACGAAGGCAGTAGTAATATACACACCCCTTACTAACGTAGACTTACGATGAAAGGGCAGGATTCCATATATCTTTCACTTACGGAAGACATCATCAGGAACAAGATGTACAGCTTACACTGCGGGGATGATTCTGGACTAGGTTAACGGCTTCCTGGTTGCTGAGGTGCTCCCACAGCCCATCAGATGCGAATATAACAAACCGATCGTGTGGCTGCAACTCGAGTGCAGATACCGTCGGGTCCGCACTCAGGATGGGTCTCTGGAAAGGCTCAGGAAGTCGGAACTTTGAGTACAATGGCTCCCTGTTGAACTCGGCCTTCTTCAAGTATACGTCGCCGATGGACCTCGAGACCTGCACCATGATGAACCAAAAGATGCCTTTGCTGAGACCGATAAAACAATACTGGATCCAGCACAAATGTGAGCAATCCTCAGGTTGCAGATTGTCACTTCAGAGGGACGACAACTCGAAGACGCAGTAAAGCAATCATGTGAAGTTGAATTTGCGTGGAGGAATGAGGCTAAATGACATACCTGTATGAGGCCTTTTACCCGCCAAACATTATGCTTTAACACGACGATCTGCGGGTCATCGGGGTGCATAGAACAGAGCTCCTGCCGCACGGATTCTATACAAGCATTATGCTCCACCGACAGCTGAATGGCTATAACCTCCCCGGTGGCCTTCATAGCTCTCCCCAGGACAGCTCGTGAGTCACCGAGATTTGCAACGTACAGGGTCCCGCCACAGACCACCCCGGTGAGGCAACATGACCCGACTGCTGCAATTTGTGGTTTCACTGGCCACTGCCTAGTCACAACAGAGACGAAGCCCTCCTCTGTTGCCTGGTAGGCCTTCCTCATGACGTCGACCGACATGGACTGCTGCTCCGAAACGAACCCTGCAGATCACGCGAGTGTACACCATGAAAAATTAACAAATAACTAGACTTTTACTTAGAAAAAGGATTGTATCAAAATGGAGACTCTCTTTTGAATTTGAACAACGTGGTCCCTTTGTCCATGGCACGCCGGCAGGAAGGAGATCCTCACCTCTTCCAGTTCTTACGTACGTAAACAGAGGGAAAGATCAGTAACAGCAAGAATTCTGACATGGAAACGTTTTTTGCTAAAAAAGTCTGTCAATAGGAGGAATGAAAAGTATTATTTTCTACCCAGGTTTGGCCTCTGGCTGACAAACCATGCTGCAGCCTCTACCATTTGTTTCCGATATGCAATTTCTGGATTTGATGAAACTAAAAGTAGAACAACATATACGTGCACCATCAGAGGAGATAACTGAAGCGTACGAAGTTCTCAAAGATTTGAACCCCCACTTACTCTTGAGATGCTGAAAGAGTTGATCGTTGATAAACTGGGATGTCTCAGGCCCACCGTGCCCATCATATATACCCACAAAGGTACCGAAAGGGCCAGACCCATCCGTGCTTAAACTACCTGACTCAACCTGGCTCTTATCCTCGAGAAGACTATTTGCCTGCACAACAGCCACTGAAAATTCACCATTCAAGTGCTGGCCGATGTCCTTGTACCACAGGAGCCCATCTTGCCTCCACATGGAATCGGAGCCCGAGTGAACATATTGGTCGGACCTTGGCCCGAAACAGGACTGAAAAAAGTTCATCAACCCTGATAACATCCCTCATCTCATCAAAGAAACCCCCCTCCAAGTTCTTCTCCACATCTGACTGACATTAATTCTACAACTAGTTCACGAATCTATAGCGGCAAGAACGGCTTTTTCCACTGCTTGTCAGGTCCTTAAATGTTCCACTCTGCAGCAACATGGTATTAAACTGGTTTATTTTAACACCAAATGAATGGAATATGCAGGAATAACTGGATACATCATGGGAATGAAACAAAATTTCATCAATTTGATTGAATAAATTGTTGCAAATTCAAATCCAATCCTTCAAATGAAAGTACAACTGACCAAAAAGGGGAAAAAAACTCTCTTCTTAATTCGATTATAGGCTGGATTTTGGCATATGATCTGAAGATTCTTTAAAAACACACAGAGCAACCATACAACTCAGGGCTCAAAGACACTGACCCTTACTGCATAGGCGGAAGAGCGGAGAGAGAGATTCTCAACACCCAACTTAAGCTCCCCTAGTAAAGAGAAGAGAAGAGAATAAGAAAAAAAAAACAGAGAGAGAGAGAGAAACAGCTGGAACACGGAAAGCTATGTTGGAAAAGAGGCAGAAGTAAAAGCTCGCTTTTTTGGGTTCTTTCACATAGATAAAAAATGTCAAACACTTCACATCGAAGGAGTTGAAAGAAGACCCAATATTCCAAAGCCCGTCCAATCACAAGATCATCGGCTTCCCAGAGGGATAAGCACCTTATTGCCGACAAAGAAGTGGAACGGGAGAAGGGCATACGGGGAGCTGAAACTTACCCTGGAACCGGACCACCGTTCATGGAGAGCCAAAAGCCAGTCAGTGAGTGATAGCTGAAGCGCTTCTTGTGTTGTTAGAATGGATCTGCAAATGAGATTTCTGACGAAGAAGAGGAAGAAGAAGAATATATCAGAGTATCACTAAAACGGGACTCTGTTCAATGCAATGCGATTGGGCCATAAAGGGGTCGACTCCCTCTCTCCCTCCCTCCCCCAGGAAGAAAGACCAATCCTCCTATAAAAGGCCAGCAACAATGGAGAGATTGATGCCAGCAGAGCAGAGGTCCAGTGCTGGCCCCACCTCTTCCACAAATAGTTTACAGGGACACAGTAACACGACTGTCTAATATTATTCCGGTGGATCTATTGTACATCTAGGATTCATGTGCAGTCAAAGCTAAGATCCGATACTTAGGAGTTTCTTTTTTATATTTTTTTACAATGAGTAAATACGCCGCATAATACTGACCGGAGAAGATTCCCAAGTTCTAGAACTCCAAGTTTAAGCGGTTTCATATTAACCCGCACTGATGTTAGCATGTACCTATGCAAACGTTAATCTGATCCAAACCAGTCAGAACTTCATAGTCTTCATGCAACTATGTTCGTTCAGAATCCTGATGCACATAGCTGTCAACCTATATGCGCTCAGTACACAATAATCCCTGTTGTTGACTTGATAAGTCGTCCATTTCAATACGCGATACTGTACTGAACCTTCTAAGTGGCCTCATCATCGACGAGATTGAACGGTACAGGACGAATTGAAATCAGCTCGGTCTTGAACATGGTGAAAGCGAGATGAGACGAGGTGAACTAAGAGGTGGGATGGGGCTTGGGACGATGATCCAGTGGCACACGGGGCGGTTCTAAATGAGTTGACATTCATGTGAGAACACGTGAAAGGGTTGGAGTAGGACCTGCAAATATGTCCCAAATCATCAAAGTGATCATCAAGTTCCATCTTTTCTTCGGACCCTATCCCATAATTTTGTTTTTGATCGGAACCGTTTTTTTTTTTCATTTTTTGATATGAACCAACCGGTACTCAAGAGCTCATTGCATCTTGACTCAGTTATCCTCGAGCCACCACGGCTCCATATCAGAATTTCGGGTGAACGAGTTGCACAACTCTGTCCGTGAAGGCTCTTTCCTTCGCCTATTCAAGCCACCAAAAGGAGAATAAAAGAATTATTACTGTGCCAAGAAGAATAAGAAGGCGAAGAAGAAAAGTGGGCCCTGTACTGACCAAATTCTTCGACCGGGTGAAGGGGGACTATTCCTCTGTCATCCACTTGCCTCATTGATGCATCGACTTATCCCTTTTCTGCCCCCACCCAGAGGAAAAAAACATCCCTTTCTACCTGAAATTTAACCCCACAAAAAAAAAAACATCAACTTGTCTTCGACATTAACTTTTTCTGTCGATAAATCAATGGTGGGTTCCCAAGAGCTCCTCCTCCTCCATTCCCATTTGTATATATCCACCCTGTGCTGCCCAGCAATTTCGACAGCTAGTAGAAGCTAACACCACAAGTTCTCGAAAAAGTAAATCTCATTTGGTTTTTTAGTTTTTTCAATGATATCAATATTCTCTCGACTTGATCAACACTCCACTTGTTATACATAGCTAAAACCGTAGCCCCAGAGGCTACAGGTTCTCCTTGCACAATGGCCATTTGCTCCGGTGGCCACAGCAGCTCTTCATACTATTAATAAATCGAACAGACACGAAATAAATGAAAATGCAGAGAGATGGATGGATAACATAGTTTCCGATTATTTAAATGAGGAGGAGAAGAAAAAGAGGAAGGATCATTGCACGGGGGATGATGAGAGACAAGTCCACTTTTACCTAACAAACATCTCGATTCACATCAGACCAGCAGAATCCAAATTTTCCTGATGGGATCTTGTACCCAACTTCATTTAATGCCAACCCGGCTAATCTCGAACACATTGCATTGCCCAAGAAGTAATGGGTGATACATGTTGGATCATAGGATAAAACGGTTCAGTTTGAGCACAGTTCCTTAGCAGCAACACCCACATGCTGCATATTGATTGATACTAATCAGCTGCAATTATTAGCACGCATCTACGTATCTCCATCTTATTATGATGCGATAATTCAACTGTCGAAAGGGTACCCATAGAGCAATTAAGTCGGGTTTCGATTGTTTCAGCGTGCAGGGACGGAGTAAGGATCTGCCCCTCGTGAAACAGAGTGATAAGAGGGCTTTTAACATCCCCCACAACCCTACCATTTTGTTGTCTGGTATAGAAAGAACTTCACATGAACTTCTCCTCTCATCTGTCTGTACCATTCAATACATATATACACATGTACGTATGTGTATACAACTATTCATTCAGACTCATGAATGCTGCCTTTTTATCGGTACCCATCTTCGGTGATATCGTTGGATTTTCCGGTTGGAAAAAAAAAACATGGATGCGGATGATCGATACAAGAAAAACGAATTATATGGCTATTAGTTTGGCAAGATCGGAATATGGCCATGGGTCCCTCGGCATTTAATTTCCCACGAGGATGAATTATGATTATGTGAACATTAGGAATCAGGACAGGCATAAAGTGGGTTTTGGTTAGTGTTTTGAGATTTCCTGCGGGGACACTGTTCAACCTAACTCGAAGACGTGCCAGTGTTGGACGGTAATTTTTGTTGAATATGATGATCATCTCTTGACCTTATTCTCATCGATGAGAAAATTTCTTCAACTACTAATTAACTCAGATTCGGGGCAATCAACTGCGAGAAACTAAGATCCGACTGGGGTTTCAGAATTTGAATGGTCGATGGGCATCTGACGTATAAGGCATCTCTCAGCTGGGCGGGCAAATGCGCTACATACACAGTGCTGGCAACTGGTGCAACGTTGGTCCGATACAAACCCAGTTGGTCCAGAGATCTATCGGAAAGTCCCGACACAAGCTCGCTCGCTCGTAGATCATTAGGTAGCATGTCACACAGATGCGATTCCATCGTGTCTAGAAAATATCTGGTCCGCGTGTACATCCGAATTGGTTTCGATACAATCCGAGTACTGCTGCTGGCTGCTAGTATTGCATCACTTTAAGGTTGTCCTACACATCTTTCTTCCATCTAATGCACGCCACGTTTCCCTCACCTCAAGTCAATGTACGCCTTATGTCGCCGCCGATGATCGCACGGCGCCGGGCTCGCGGAAGGTGATTCGGTCAGCTGGGGGCCCGTTTTCAGCGTCCGCACACACTGTAGCGGGGCTTGACGGTGCCTAGCTAGGAGAGCATTTTTGACGTTTGAAAGGTCTCTCCAACCTGTGGAAATCAAAAGCTAAGCTTGGAAGGCACCAATTTTTCCTTGCGTCGACCGTCGAGATTATTAGCAGCAGACAGGCGCACGTACGTCTACTGTTTTGAAAAATGTGGGCGTGAATCAGCTTGTGTGCATCTGCGATCAATGAATAGCCAGATTCTTGACGCGAAGGATGACATTTGAATCGCAGATTCGACGGGGGACTTAAACGATTTGACATGAATCTTGAAATATAGCCATCCATCTGGGTCCTCCCGAGGACTCCAAATACACACGCGCACACACGCAGACTTCTCCGGCCTTTCCTGCCGTATTTTCCTTGTTTCCAGAAAAACACGCTGTTGGATAGAGATAATTCGGTCGACGGCCACTTCCATCGATAAGCTCTCAAATTTGAGTTATAGATCCGGCGTGTGGTCTGAACGGTTCAATCGGAAACCGGTCATTCATCCGATCCGGTTCTAATAATTAACCCAATTACATAATAAATGTGGTCAACTTTGATCGAATCAATCGATATTCGGTTGAATCTACAAATATAATTGAACTTATAAGAAAATAAATATTATAATTACTTATTTTACGTACTATAATTATATTTATATTTTATGTTAAATTTGAATTAATATAATTACTATAATAAAAAATTATTATAAATTAGTATCAAATTATAATATCTTGTAGGTTTATTATTAATATTATTTACTAAATATACAATTTAACAAACTGAACCTCTGTTTAACTTATAAATCCATAAGCCCTATATCCTGACTGGATCTCGATCTCATATTATTTTAAGGGCTATTTTGCTCAATGATGGGTTGATACGCAAGGTCGAATAAACGAATTAATAAATTAAATTAGGTGGGGGTGGGAAATTGTGACGGAATCCTCCTAAATCAAGACAGATAGATCAGGAGCTATGTGGGTACGGTCACATCTGGAATTCTTCCAAACCTTCGGTCAAAGTGTCATCGTAGAATATATGTCGATGACTACGTCCTATCGTGTAATACGACCAAACTGTCGCCGGAGGCCCCTCAATTTCTCGGACTCCGTTAAGAAATCCTCCGGCTAATAAGCCTTCCCTGGTAAGTTGCTCGTGGTAAGGTTGACCGATTTGCTGTCCCTAATGCGCGCTTCTTAAGGTTGAAAAATCTTCGGTCAATGAAACCTTCCTCGGTAAACACCCTTAACAGGTATAAGTTTAAGGCTAATTAATTTGTTAAGTACGGCAATTAGCCATCGGCAAGGGCTAGACTCCGTGCCTCGTTAGCTAGCATGGGTGGAATCTTCCAAGGGCTTTCGGTCAACTTCACATCGATTTGACTCCCCAAATATTGCCCTAAGACTATTGACTATTGTACGCCAATTAACGTGTAAATTTTAAGTTCGGTTTCCGCATGGAGAAGGCCTTATCTGATTGCTCCCACTTTTCCAAAGCGGACATTGACAGACGAAAATAGCGCATATAGAAAAGAATCCATAGATTAATGCAAAATCGTTCTCGGACACTACGGAGAAACAGTGAAAAAAGTTGTACCATCCTAGACAAAATAATTTAGTTTCCGTCATTTTACCACCACTTAAACGGGAGAGTGGAACATATCTATCAGTGGGTGAATAAGCGGTAAAAAAGACTTCCGAAAATTATATTTCCCATGGTAGAGACGTACCTGAGGATATTCTTTTCGTAACGCACGCTGATTCGGTGCTTTAAAAAATTAACCCACCATAATGAGGACTCCAAACGTGACAAGAACAACTTAGCGAGTGGACTCTAGAAGGTGATATGCATGCCAAAGAGCCTGGCCAATTATGGGAGGGGTCGAGAGAATCAAATCCGGATCTCCGTCGTGGCTCTTTTGATCGGTGCTGAATTAGGAGACCTTGTTGGTGCATGTACGAAGTTCGGATTAATAATATAATTTTGGAGACCAAATGAGATGATATTTTGATCATTATGTGAATTGATCTGTAATTAATGTTAGAGGTTAAGGTTATTTTTTTCCCTTATTTTAAATCCCCAATTTTTACAAAGTATCACTTGGTGTACACGAAATTCAGTATAAATTCTCATAAATTTCAATTAAAGGAACACGACTACTTATATTTCTTGATATCTATTGCATTCCATTATTTTATTTTAAATTTGTCCTAGCACTATGATTTGTCAAAATCATATATTATATTATATTATATTATATTGTATTGAGACGGAACAAACAATGAAGGGGGGCAGTCTCCCACCGTTGAAGGATTGGACTCTTTTGGTTGATTTCAACTTGCCCAATCTCGTGTTTGTCAAGTTGGTATCTGCTGATTATGTTGAGATTTGGGATCACTGAGACATAAATTATTAATATGTATATATATATATTATATGATCATCATTTTGCATAATTTTGAGGTCTCTTAATTAATGAGCATTCATACATATAAGATGTATCTGTGATAGTAACTAACACCGAGATTATGAAATCATAAGCTCATCCTCATCTGGGGGAGGTTACCCTTCTAGACCGACCCCCTTTATGATCGAGAAAGGAAATAAGATATGAATTCCCCGAAAGTCATTGTTCATGGACACCGACACGTTGGTCTCACTAAGGTAAAGATGTTCACGAGTGACACACTGTCTTCTGGGTCGGTTCCAATCGGAAGAGGAATAAGGGCAANTATCTGTGATAGTAACTAACACCGAGATTATGAAATCATAAGCTCATCCTCATCTGGGGGAGGTTACCCTTCTAGACCGACCCCCTTTATGATCGAGAAAGGAAATAAGATATGAATTCCCCGAAAGTCATTGTTCATGGACACCGACACGTTGGTCTCACTAAGGTAAAGATGTTCACGAGTGACACACTGTCTTCTGGGTCGGTTCCAATCGGAAGAGGAATAAGGGCAACCCCCCGAATGGGCCTCTCTTCTCTTAAGAGCCTGGTATCATCATCTTGTCGGGCGGGGGAAGAGAGGATTGATTGGCATTCGGCAATTGGCATGAACATGGGCTTGGACTGGACTAGTAGAAGACTCTCTCTCCGGCCGGCCCTCGGGGGGTATGTTAAATGTGTTTCAGCACGCGCTCGATGAGATTAAGTTTCAAAATGGGTGAGGGGCGAGCATATGCTGACTTCGAATTCAGCATCTCTGAATGCCCGAAAGATGGAATCGTGGATGTCTGGGCCACTCCCGCCGGGTCATAGTCTCGATGAAGATGGCTGTCGACCTTCCATGGGAAGAGGCAGATAGATAGATGATTACGATGGAATACGAGGGTGGAGCCTAGTGATGGTATATAAGGATGAAGATCCCGGCACTGAAATCTTCCTCACGATTCGCTCTCACTCCTCGGCTGGGGATTAGAGCCTCAACCCAGACTCCATGGACAGAATTTTGATGTAGGTCGTGAAGGTGCGCATGGAGACAGAGGGATGCTACACGGGAACTGAGTGAATTAAGGAAAATCCGGTCGGAACAGTTCTTCGGGGCATAAAGAAACATGTCAGAATCCAAGAACAACAGAACTTGCAGCTAAGCATACAAGTCACTCTATGCCGTAACTAGAGATGAACAGAGCAGGAAAGAAGCTCCGTACCTCTGGCAAAATCCGCATAATGTGAGGCAGCAATGTCGGGTCGGAGCAATCCTATTGCAAGGTGGGCCATCTCAGCTCGGGAGGGGCAAAAACCAGGGGAACAGGCATGAACAATTGATAATAATACATCATCGATGACTTGGGACAAATTTCGACACCTTCGGTTATGTAACCGTTAAGAACTTCAAACATTGTTGCGATCCATAACGGATGGATCCAAAACCGGGGGACACTTCCATCTCCATTTCCATCCACGGTAAGTACAACTTTAGATTCAAAGACTCATATCGGGAGATGAAAGTGCTAATTTTTCTTCATCGATCCGAGATCATTCGATCAGATCAAATGGCAATAAGTCCAATCTCAAGAACAATTTCAAAGCAACNGCTGAAAGTGCTAATTTTTCTTCTTCGATCAGATCAAATGGCAACAAGTCCAATCTCAAGAACAATTTCAAAGCAACATTCTGTCGATTAACTATTGTTTCAAGATGTATTATTGAACAACTATGATGGAAACTCTATCAGAACCTTCTTCAGTCAGTCAAATCCATCCATTTGGTCGGGAATTACTATTCCTTGTACACCTCAATCGGCAAAATCCACAGATAACAAAGAGAATCAAGGGAATGTGCAAAGCAGAGTACTTCATCGTACGCTGTCCTTGATGATCCGTCTCCTTGCCAGGAACCTTGCCACTGGAGGCGTGAGAGCGACGGTGATCGGGACCCTCACTGGAAACAGTGCCTTGTTACATAGTACCGCCAGGGCCAGGGCTCCTCCCGTAGAGGCCGCAAGCTCTGCAGTACGATTCCGCTTCTTTGCAGCCACCTCCTCCACCACGCCGGGCGAAGATGACCGCCCACCACCGGAATCGCCACCGCTCTCTTCAGCGTTGAAGCCGTCAGTCCAGACAGAGCCCAATTCGGTCGCCTCCGGCTGGTCCTTGCCGGAGACTCCGGGGAGATGGAGCTTGGCGAACAGAGACTCCACGTCGGCGTTGTTCTTGATCGCCACGTAGAGTCCGGTGATGGAGGCGGCGGAGACGGAGAAGTGGACGCCCAGCGCCACCTTACCGTACTTCTTGACGAGCTCCTTGAATCTTCCGGTCAAGGAAGAAGCCATCTCTAGCCAGGGAGAGAGAAGTGGTGCGCGAAGCCTGTAGCAGTGCTCCTAGAGAGTGACCTTTCTCCAGTTAGGGTTTTAAGTCAAAGAATTTGCAGTTCTCCTCTTATCCTTTTCCTCACTCTTTCATCGAAGTTCGACGCGAGGCCCATCAGTCGCATGGGCTTAAATTAAAGCCCATTACACTATCTTCTCCCTTCTTCCATCAGAGTTAAGACTTCCAAGGCATGAAGTAGATATGTTGATCCTCAGTGGTTGCTTCCATTATGAGCATCTCACTAGTTGTGAACAGACGAAAGCGAATTCATCGACACGACCAGCCAAAAAAGCTAACAAAAGCAAGAGACCTGCTGTTTATTCATTGTAATGGTGTACAATAGCATGATGGTACTCATGGAAGCAAGTCTAGTAGTATATATGAGAAGTATGGAGTTGCAGCCTCTCCTTTATTCCGGACAAAGTGATGGTGACTGTGACTGACTAAAAGGGTGATGAAGGCGGTGGGGAACTAAGAAAGTGGTGGCTGTGGAGGAGGTTGGGGTAGAGGTGGTGATGATGGTGATTGTGAAGCTGGGGAAGAGTGTCCCCTGAGGTGGCAGCATTCTCCGGCGCCTTGTTCATCCCCTGCCAGGCAGCTGAGGGGTTTCGGGTTAACTCTATCAGGGAATCCTTCACGTAATCTGCCTGCACGAGCTCACTGTCCTTCTTCTGCTACACGGAATTCAGTTGTTATTTCATTCGGACAATATGGANCAAGCTCACTGTCCTTCTTCTGCTACACAGTATTCAGTTGTTATTTCATTCGGACAATATGGAACCACAAGGACGATTCCTCATTTGAGAGAAGAAACGGATTAAGATTACCTCTACAGTGAAGACGTTGGAGACAAGGCTCCTGAAGCTGGTTATGTTGACATTAGTCACTTCTAAGCCAAGAGCATCCAAAGCCTCCATCAGCCTCGCGAATCCCCCGGGCTTGTGCTCCCCGAACACCTTTACGAAGAACTCATTCCCATCTACCTGTGCAACTTCCACCTGTGGCTGCAAAAAAGAAAAAAGGGGAATACAATCAGCAGATGTTACTTTAATGTAATTCCTGCCGGCACCACTGTGTGTCCTTCAGGACCCACAACATCCAAAGACAAGTTCAAACCTGACACAGGTTCCTATAAGCGGTTTTTCCCTTGGTTGTCTTACCTGGTAATTACTTGTTTAATTCGAGATCCTAAAGTCGTCAACGGGCTTGTCTTTGAGTATTCAGAAGATAGAAATAGAATATCTTGGCTTTGTTTATTAAAAATAGGAGCTTGAAGACTTGGCTTCAAGTTGCACTACCTCCATCTGCTGCGGCTTTTCAAATTTGCTGTGCTCGGGATCATGATGGTTCTGCCTAGAGGATTCACATCCAGCCATGGCCTTTTCAGGATCAGTCATGGGGACGAGGTTGTTTCCACTACCGTGGCTCTGAATGTTGTTGCTGCTGGACACACCATGCCTACCATCTTCAATATCAGAATGCTCCTCGAGCTCGTCCTGAAGCTCTTTCGCTTGCTTCTGCAGGTCCTTGATGAACTCGATTGCATCCCCAAGTATGGATGCTCTGTCTAACTGTTGGATCCAATGCAAGTTATTCGATCTTTTTCTTACATGGTTCTTAGAATCAAATGTATGTTAGCTTCAATTTCTGTTCATTTAAGGCTTCAGCGGCAAAATTTCAATGACAATGAAAAGAAAAGTCAGTCCCTTAATGTTGGATAAACATAAGCAAAGCCTCTTTCTTGGAAAGAGACAACTGTTTTGTATAAATTAACAGTTATCCAATGTGATTACTGAGTGTTCCTACTATACTAGAAGCCATCTACTTGAGTTTATCGAATGCTAGGCTTTATGTGAAACCCAGAAAGGCAAAAAATGATAGCTCTTAATGATGGAATAATATTTCTAGTTTCATCATATTGCCAGCTCAACCAAGTCTCTGATGGATTCTTCACTGTGATATGAATGGACAGCAAAAACATAAATATCACAAAGTCAGTGGGCAAGGAAAGCACTAGTGGTTTTAGTTACCTTGGAAATCCGAGGGACCAAAGCACGAAGAGCATAAAGCCGATCATTCAGTTTCTTCCTCCTGTTCCTCTCGGCCACAAGGTTCTTTGACTGTCCCTTCTTCCCAGTCCTATTATGCTCTTCATCCTCGTTCTGATCACTGCAATCCGAGACCGAGTCTGTTCTCCCATTCTCTCTTCTGACTGAGTCTTTATTCTCATCATTATTGTTCCCTTGCATCATGTCTGATTTCGATAGAGGCTCGACAAACTCAATGTCCATGTTTTCCATGTTCATCATGGACGTATCTGAGTATATATCATCAGCCCTTCCAGTGTTTTTGTTCTCCAAGGTCGGGCCAATCGGGTCGACCGGTATATCATACGGGAGATTCAATGGAGTTTCCTGGGGTTCTGCAGAAGCCGGGATGAAACTGTCATTCTGATTATTGACATTGATGAAAACTGACCTCGAGTTGACAGTATCTGTATAGTCCATGCTGTTGGGCACCATATCAGCCTCCATCAAGACGCTGCATTGGGCTGCCACAAAATCTACAGTTTGGGGATCTTCAGGTACCTAAAATAACAGCAAATCAGGACAATGAATTCCTGCAAACTAGTTATTAATACAGAAAATCATTCTCTGTGGTGATTCGAAAGGGAAGGATAATTGGGAACATGGAATTGGTATGTATTGGGTAGAGCCAATCCCGATTTACTAGAGAAAATCTGTGGCCAGAGAGGAGTAACTTATACTTGTTTAGTGACAAAAAGCTCGATAAGGAAACCTCCAGATACAGGGATCAACACCTTCGTTCCAACAGTATCCTGCAAAGAGCGAAATAAAAAGCTATTCACCTATAATTCTACACAAAGAGAAGAACTTCTGATGCTTATGCTTACTTCTTGGATGTTCGAGTCCAAGCTGCTAGCAAAGTTTAGCCACCGAGATTGATTAGAAAGCAGGCTGTGTGTGTAAATTCTATTCCAGGAAACTCGTGATCAGTAAGTAGATCAGACTTTGATTGATGGGGTAATCAAGAAAAGTCTTTTTGACTCTTGAGAAACAACAGATTGTTAGATTGAAGTACCCGGAATCGAGGGCCAATGAAGAGGGCAGTTGAGAGAGTAGTTCACAGGCGCTTGATCTTGTGTGCGGGACCATTACATCCTTGCATTGGGGCAGTGCCTCGGAAACAGGAAAAGGGAGCTCTTCACCAGTGCCATTCGGGGAATACCGATCAGCTCCACCACAGCAACAGTCCAGCCACATGATGGATCTGTGACAAATTGATATCATCTGTTAGAGAGTGGGAGAGAGACAGAGAAAGATGAATGGATTCAGACTAAAGCAATGACTGGTTAACCTTTGATCCTCACTGAGTTTCCAGACAACACAGTAGTCCCAGCCCCTGGATCCCACCAGAGGTCTCAGCCTTTCCATCAGGTTTTGGATGCTGATCATCCTATTATCTGCAGATGGCAACTGTAAACGGATTGGATGCTGGGAAACTAAAAAGAAAAGGTCAAAGCACGAGATAAGATGAAGGAAATCAAACTTTGTAGCTTTTAGGAAGTTGGGAAAATTAAAAGAAAATTCAAACGGCCATCAGAAGAATTTATGATCTGAATAACACTGAACAATCTAATTCACTTTGATAACAATCTCAAATCATGACCGCTGTCAGTAGCTAGGTAGACTTTGGAAGTCCTCAGAATCTTTATTTCTCTCTGAATTTGCTTGCCTTAGGCTGCTTGAGAAGAGTGAAGAGGAAAGGTGCATGGATAAGAGAACCACAACCAAGAGATCAAAGCAGGCACGAAGAAAATGTGAGAGTGCGTGCCCACATCAGTAAATGAAGGAATCTCAGTATCTCCTGCTCTGTCCTTGGAGTTCTTTGATTGAGAAGCAAACAAAAGAACTAATGAGACATACCGAAAGATCCTAAAATTCACTGGCCACCTGTTTGTTTCTTTCTTTGTAGCTCAAGATCAGCTTATGCAGTTACAATGGGTAGGTAGATTGCAGTGGTTGCATGAGAGAGAGAATTACAATGCAAAGTTGTTAAACCCTAAGCTCTACCATACATTGCCATAGGAGCTTCAATCTACGGAGAAAAAAATAGTCATATAAGCCGTAACAATCCTTCAACGACAAGCACTTTTCATATTCCAAGCCCCGTAGAATTTAAGAGTGTTCAATGTCAGACGGATTCATATTCCAAGCACTATACACATAAAGCTGATTGCTTCTGATTCTTGGTCTCGGATCCTGTCACTTCGGTGCGAATGGTGAATTCCAAGTGCGCTCAGTAAAAGGTAAAGTGCAGTCAAGAGGAGAGTGCTGCATTCTTGGTGTTCCATTTATTGAGCCTACCTGGAACCGAAAAGCAAGCTGGTTTGTGATGGAACAGGCAGTACCAGAAGATTACACGCAAGGTGAATAAACTATATTTATGGAAGATAATGTTCGAGTAGTTTTGGATGTTGGAAGGGGCACATATTGCATGAACTACGACGATGGCGTACAAGGACCCAACAACTAAAGGTATCCCATTACCTCATTGATTTCATATTGCCTATTTTCTCTTGCTGATGTTTAATTCTCATGTCTCAACTACTCTGCCAACTGAACTCATAGGGGTACTGAGAACACGAACATCATCATCACCTCCTTGGACATAAACATGAGAACTCTCAGCACGCAGCTTTTGTTCATGTTTGGGCTAAAGGGTCATAACAGACTGCCCATCACAGCGCTGCCTGAACCCCAAGTAACAATAAGAAATGGTGCTTCTCGAGTAAATTGGTCCATATTTTAGATTGTCCTCGAGGCACCATTCAGCGTGTGGCTTCAACCAGATGAGGAGATCTTGTTCGTGAGCTGAAGGAGAAGAACGCCGGACCCATGGGAGGTGGATGTGCTCGATTTCTTGCAGTCGTATTGCTCTACTAGAGNGTGCTGAAGGAGAAGAACGCTGGACCCATGGGAGGTGGATGTGCGCGATTTCTTGCAGTCGTATTGCTCTACTAGAGGAGTTTCCGCTCATCTCTTTCTTTTATCTTGACCGTACCCTTTGCATCTTTGAATACGATAATCTCAACGTGTTTCCGCATTTTAAAGTCGCAAAATTTCCATTTTTAGTGATATTTGATTTGTTTTGGAAATGGATTATGGTAGGTTTTTTTGGCCCAAAAAAATCAAGTTCGGGCTCCGAAAATCCATAAAATTATAAACTTTGTAATCCGATTTTATCGACTGTTTGTTATATTATCATATATCATTCCCTTCCTCGTCGAGATCGGAGAATGTTAAACAAATCGGCAACTGCTTATCGAGAGCCAAACGAATCGGTGAAGGTGATTCGGGTGCATTTTGTCTCAATTAAGATCAAATAGAGGAAATTCATATTTGACAGTTTCCCCATAAAGGGCTCATAACTTGACTCGAACCCGGGATCCTACTGGGGTTCCTAGATAGCATGATGAGTAGGAAAAAGGGAGGATAAAAAATACATCGACGTGAGGTGATCTGGAAAGATATTCTTATGGAAATTGACCGAAGGTTTGACCGATGATATTCCTGGAAACCGCATATCCAGTAGGATTCTGATTTCCGCGTTCACCGTGATCGTGTTTCCTCTTCTTTCCCGGTGGGATCCTATATATATATTACAGACGGCATAATGTTGAACCCTAGCAGTCTGTAGCTTCCTTCCATATCCAACAACCATGGACCGTCGGGAGAGCACCCTAAAATTGGTCGACAAGTGCACCTTCTACGTCGAACGAGCAGCAATCTACCTTCCTCTGTTTGCCTCCTCCATGCTCGAACCGGCTGTGGGCGCCACGATGCTCGTGACCCTCTTTGTCCTCACGTCATTGCTGACCATGTTAGCCTATTGGAAACTCCGCGTGAGTATAGCACTATTACATCATCTGCAGTTCAATCCGACTGGCTTCTGTTAATACGGTTGATCTTTCATGCTCAAACTTATCCATTGAAGGTCGTTTTTTATTTGTTTTTACCTCTATATATACAAGTGTTCTGCTTGGACGTGTGACTGAATTCAGTTCTTCTATCTTATAGTGATTGTATTGTTGCTCTTCGTGCCCACTGGGTGCATCTGCACAAGATGTTTTTTAAGTTGTCGAGTGCTTGGCAAAGTTGAGACGTGCCCGGGATGCATCATTCGGAATTATTTCTTGCCATACAGCTCCCTGTGTACAATAGTAGCAATCATGTGCATGTTATGTGAATCTTCTACGCGTTTTATTCCATCTTTGTGTTCTTCAAATTCATAGCAATGCCATAAGCCTGGTCCAATACGATTGAGAACATGTTCTTTTCTGTGAAGTAAATCGACATTATTCCCATGGAATGGAAACAGGACTCTATAATGTGAATATGTTAGCTATTCTATCTGTTCCACATACTCTCCATTCATTCCCCTGTCAACATGATATTCTGAGACGATCAATCGATTTGTTGGAATGAAAGTTTGTGGAATTTGGGTCCAGGGGAACATGGATTTTAGTGGGTTCCGGCAGAAGACTAATGTTCTCTATGCAACGGAGAGGATGGCGGTTCTGCTCTTCCTGTGCTGCGGCGGGAAAGAGGGTTACCGCTTTCTCCAGTTTTTCTTGCTGCAAACCTCCTCCATTTACTTGGTTTCAGCTCAGACGCACAGGGACACCAAACTTGATGAATTCCTGCCGATTCTCGTTGGCCCTGTAAGTTATCGTGCTCGTCAAATTGTCAGTAAGATCGACTCATTTATTTTCGCTTCCGTCTTGTTTTACTGCAAAACCGACCCGTTTTCTTTTCACCGGTCCCAAGCAATGGGGCTTCTACTGCAATTGAAATCGGAAGCCATCGTAGCAACTAAGATAACTAACCCGAGAAATAGGAGCCCTTTATGCTCGTACTGCCAAGAGTCTTGATAGATCACTTGTTTACGGTTAACATATTCGTAAGAATTGCATCGTCTCTCAATCAACCGCACTCATCTTTTTCACTAATGTTTATGTATTGTTTTTGTCCCTGTGCCTGTGGTTCAGTGCTCCGCATCCAAGAATAGGGTCTCCACCGGTAGTGGCCTACCGCATCTTCTGGAGGAGAAACTTGGCACTTGGCCCCCTAGGGAAGTGGTTCAGGTCGAGGAACAGAGTGGCAGTTCATCGGAAGAGGGATCGGATGGAGGGGAAGTATCAGGAGATGAGCTCGAAGAAGTAGACGGATCAGAGGGGGATGGCCCAGACGAGGAAACTGGAAGCGGACACCAAGGAGTGGCAGGAAAGGGTCCAGAGCGAGATGCTGAGGGGGAAACCGGAAACGGGTTACACAGAGTCGAAGGAAATCGCTTGGAACGCGACATGGCACAAGAAGTGGAGAGAGAGCTTGTGGAACAAGACGGTGAAGGAGAAACCACAAGCGGGTTAGAAGGAGTGGAAAACGATGAGGTTCTTGAAGAGAAGCAGCTCGGGTCCGGGTCGAGCGGACAGAAGGGAAAGGGGGTAACGGTGGGAGAGAGAAAAGAGCAGGAGCTGCACGAGAGGCTTCGGAAATTGCACCCTCTGTTGGAGGAAATATGTGACGAGGAGCAGCTCGAGGGAAGGTTGCCCTTGTCGGGTGAGAATTGCGAGGAAGATGTCCGAGTGATGCAGAGAGCGCATCAGGAAGAGATTGAGAGCCTATGTGCCGAACACAGGAAGGAACGCCAAGTGTGGGAGAACCAGAGGCAGGCACTGCTGAAGACGATCACCGAGCAAGAAGACCGGCGCTGTGAGCCGTCCGGAAGAGAGTACATGGAGATGATGATGGGGGAGTGGAGGGAGGAGTGGGAGTCATTCTGTAGGCACTACAGGGAATTCTGCGGCGAGTTTGGTGAGTCCGTCCGGGCGATGAAGGAGAGGAATGGAGTCCTCAAGCAGAAGCTCAGGATTGTGGAGGAGGAGGCCAGGGAGTCGAAGGGCCTCCTGGCGATGTCGGAGGCGAGCCGGTCCGCCCTGCAGGCCGAGAGGGATGAGCTTGCCAAGGGTCTCTTGTGGGCGACCTCGATGTGCACCTACTACTGGAGCTACATGAACGAGCCGGACTTGGAATTTTCCTGATGCAGATTTCGTCCCCGATTCTTGGCTATCACCACCGGTTATTAGCTATTCAATTTCCGTGTCGTCCTAGTTTAGATCGGCCCCTTTAAGGTATAGGTTTTCATGAATTCAGCTTGTTCCTTCTCGAATGCGCTCTGATGGTTGGTTTCTGGCATGATCCAAAAAGCCAACCACAGTCAGACTCCGAACTGTGCGTGGAACTGAAATCGTCCAGTCTTTTTGCTGCTGCTTCCTACTCATCCTTNCCTGGAACTGAAATCGTTTGAGTCTTTTTGCTGCTGCTTCCTACTCATCCTTGGGTCGATACCTTTGACGGAGCTTTGTCGATCTCTTTATTTACTGCATACTCGACTTCTTCGATGATCATAGGTAATGTAACGGGCCGATAGGAACTACATAAGAAGGAAAAATGGGATTGGGGCTTCACAGGCCTTGTTCTCCGTCAATCTCCCCATAACAATCCTCAACACGACTTGCCTATCATAGTGTGCGCAAGAGTCAGTCAAGTTAACCGCATGTCACTTCTTCAATTGGGTCATAGCCAGATGGAATTAGGAGCAATCAACGACGGAAGAAAGGACCAGCTTAAGAGCAACTACACTTCAAAGGAACAACGAATTTGTTCTTGCAAGCCATGAAACGGTAAAACTCGATTCACCCACTAAGCCCAAGGAATTGGCTCGTCCTCCATGATATCCGACCTCGGAACGGAGTTTGAAAAAAGAAAAATGGAAGCATGTGCCAGATCTGTAGAAGTAACACGGTAAAGTAATCACCTGAACGGCCCACGAGTTCTCCATCCTAAGCTCCTCCTTTCTCTCTCTGGGGTGAAGTCGTTGTCGATGTTGAATAGCTGTCGAACCTCTTCCGGCGACATATCGTTGATCAAGTTCGCCACAGCTTGGCAAGTCAATCCCAACAAACCCTTGATGTCCAGATAGTGAGCTGCCTGAAAGAAAGGAAGACATGTGCGCCAGACAAGGCCATAGATGATACCTGATCCAAGAAGACATAAAGCAACCAGATACTCGGGGGCCGCAGCGGCGGCAGATGCGCCATACTCGGCGTGCATCTTGCAGTACTGGATCACACTGGAGAGGATCTCGCTGGACGTGTTCAGCAGGGGGATGACATCGTCGGCGTAGCCATCCTCGATCATGCTCTTGATCAACCGTGACTGCACGGCCGCCGACTCCTCCACCTCAAACGTCTCGCCGTTCGAGCTCCTCAGCGTTATCATCTTCTGCGATGAGGATGACATTGCTGTGTTCTGGAATCGAGAAAGAGGGAAACAAGGGGGAGAATTGAAGGAAACAGAGACTAGGATGATCATCAGTTTACCCTCCCGGGGGCCCTACTCTTAACAGAATGCTCAACTAACTACCCAACGCACTGTCATCAGCCGCTTTCTTCTATTTACATGTCCGTCCTTCCACTATGTTTTATTACAATTGACCCCTTCAAGTCCTACTCCCTGGGCCTCTACACTTGTTACAACCAAGTCCTGCATCTGTATGAGAGCTTTATATAGCATGATGTCTGGAGATTCGATACATCACGCGATATGTTCATCGAGTGATGAGTCGATGAAGAGTCAGGGAATACAGGGAAAGCTTAAGCAAGAACAAGCCCTCGATCGTCCATGGCTGGATCACAGGCACGTTGGTGCTGAGATCGAGTGTGACATTCTAGTAGTCGACGGCAATCAAATAAGCTCAGCGAGAACAGACATTTAGCGGGAAGGATCCACCATTCATGCAGTCGATTCCATTACCGAAACAGGCACATAGTCGTTGAAAGTGTGTATTATCAATGCTTCACATAGGAGGACCGAATCATTTACAGAGATTCAAGGACTTATCCGACGGATTTCTTCGTTCCTCCTGCGATATCTATCCAAGGAACCAAAAGGTTGAAGGCACACACCAGATGTCTAGTCTACAATGCTGAAGAAGTAACACGGGAGAGTAGTCACCTGAACAGCCACATATTCTTCCTCCTAATCTCCTCCTCTTCCTCTGGGGTTAAGTCGTTCTCGATGTTGAATGCCTCACGAATCTCTTCTGTTGTCTTCCCCTTGATCATGTCTGCCACAGTTTGACAAGTCAAATCCAGCAAACCCTTGACGTTCAAATAGTTAGCCGCCTATATGAAAAGAAGACGTGTCCGTGAGACAGAGGCATGTGGGATTGGGAAGACTATCCAAGTCGTGCCGATCCATTTGAGTGACATACTAGATCAGCGCCGAGCAATTGAAGAAATAATATAGGCTGCATAATTGAAGACCGAATCCCACACTCCTACAAGAATACAGAGAAAATACACTATATAACAGTAGCAATCGCTCTGCACGAACCATAATGAGGTTGAAGATGGCGCTCTGCTCAACTCCGACAAACTCAGCGTCCCAGGCCTTGAGGGACTCCCCGCCACTCTTGTCACTGTCATCGTCGGTGGCGGCGGATGCGGTCGATTCGACGTGCTTCTTCAAGTACACAATCACTTTGGAGAGGACCTCGCCGGACACGTTTAGCAAGGGTATGACGCGGTCAGCGCAACCATCCTCGATCATGTGCTTGATTGTCTGAGACTGGATCGCGACTGACTCCTCCACCTCGAACATCTCACCGTCCGAGCTCCTGAGAGTGATCACCTTCTTCGACGAGGACATTGTCCAGCGGGAAGCACAAAGCACAGCGTAGAAGGATCGAAAGGGTGAATAAGGAGAGATGCATACATATATAGATATATGTACGGAGCCCATGGGGTTGGCGACCGCAGTCACGCTTTAAACGCGTTCTCCTAAATTACCATTGCACCCCTATATCTTAATGAAATTACACCCTCATTGTTCGCCCCTGAAGATAGTAGCGGGGATATTCATAATTACAAACGTATCAATCTTCGTACTCATACGGGGGAATTTCAACTGTTCGTTATTTTTTATATTTAAATTTTGTATATTTTAAGATAATTATTTTAATTATATCTTAATTATATAATATACTTAAAATTTAATTTTAACGATGGTGTGATATGGTATTTAATAGCACTTTGTGATATGTCAAGTCGGCATAATTTTTACCACATCATCATATTATGCAAGCTAAATTTTGTCATATCAACAATTTATTGACATATTATTATCTCACATCAATAAATAACTGACATAGTAATGCACAATTAGAATTATTGTTTAAATATATTAAAAATAAAAAATTATTTTAAATATATATATAATTTAAATAAAAAAAGATAAATATATAAAATTTTGTTTAGAGCACAATGTCAACCGTTTCACCGCAAAGAGCTACACGAAAATCGAACTGCCAACGGAGGGCAACATTTAGATCAACAATGTCTGCACATTAGCTCGACGAGTGAAGGAGAAACCAAAGTACCAAATTCAACTGATCAAATCGAAACAGCCTCATGAAAAGGCCAAACCGGCTGGTTCATTTTGGAAGGGGGAACACAAACATCTGTACCTGTCACTGGTTCAATCTACTCCTTTTGGGTCGAACCCCCGCGGGTGCCAGCTGGCTCTGATCTCTTGGGTGACCTCCTCTTTCGGGTTTGAGGTGTTTTCGGTGTTGAAATCGAGCGGATATTCTCCCCACGGCTACCGCCCTCGATCATGCTTGCCACAGCCTCACAGCCCAGATCCAGCAGAGCCTTGATTCCCAGTAAATCCGCTGCCTGTGATCACAAAACCACCTCATTTTCAAGCTAATGTCACGTAACCTGAACAGTTGATCTTGATCGAACTGTTCCCTGTAAGCACCTCGACGTAATGACACAATATCACACCCGAAAATCTACTCCATCCATGTTCCCATTCATAAAAGGACCCGAAAATGCTAGCACCGGCCGGAACAGGTTATCCGGCTGGAAACCCTTGCTAGCAGGCTGATAATAATATGCATCAGTCCTACGCATGCAGGGATCGAGTCGAGCACATGTAGCCCTCACGATCACTTGGGAGGACGCCCTACAAGATCGATTGAAGGAGTGAAACCGGCCAAAATGGTTTTCTTTTTCCACGATATGTAAGTTATATTGTCAACGAACATATGTATGGATCCATCACCGTGACGAGGTCGAGGAGAGGGGCGTATCCGCCCAGATCGACGAACTTGGTGTCCCACTTGTGGAGATCGCCGTTACCCGGCCCCGAAGCGTGGTGCTGGTTGCAGTACTTGATCACTCTGTCCAGGGTTTCGGTGGAGACCCACGGTAAGGAATGGGGCCCCCGAGCCAGCCTTCTTTGACCAGCGCCGCAATGGTCTTAGACTGCGGGATAATGGCCGGTCCCTTGATCCTGAAAACCTTTCCTTCTGAGCTCTTGAAAGCGAGCATTTTCCTTGAGGAGGAGGAGGAGGAGGAGGAAGCAGAAGAAAACATGGTGGAGAGGTTGGGGCTTTGTGGATTTGGAGGAAGAGGGGAGTAGAGGTTTTTCACTCCCTAATGAAGGGCAACCTAGCACATGTCCTAAACAGTGAACGCATCAAACGAACTGAACAGAACAAACGGTTTTCGCTGCCGACCCAGCACACCGCCACCGCCACCGCCACCGCCAAGAGATGCCCGTCTGGAATGGGAAGACTCCTGCAAGGGAGCGCGGTTTTGGCATCTTCTCGTAATCCATAGTACGAGTGCATGCCGTCTTAATTTCTTTAGAATTACTTCTCGAGCCATAAACTTCGACTAGAGTTCTTCATCGATCCTCCTCCGACCCGATCGATCAAAGGTTTTTCGGCTCGTATTATCGGAAGCTCGAGAAATATTGGGAAGGAAACAGTTAGCGACATGCTACAAATTCATCGTTCCTTCTTCCCCATTGTCATCTCTGCTTAGAATAGTTAGTAAGGGGAGTCTCATTTAATGGCTATCGCCATCAACATGAAATCAGTACGTTCATTCCTCATTTAAAGTTGGATCGGACATCGACGATAAAATTTTCGCAAGAAGATTTTTTCTGCCATGGATTAATTGCTTACTGCCACTTGGGGGTACGATTAATCATCTTCATTGCTTATAAATGCTACTACAGCCCAAATTTATTAGCTTCTCATCAGTGCCAGAAACCCTATGGTGATGGTAGGAAGAAGATCGGCACGTAATATTGGTCCGTTGAGGTTATTCATAGCCCGTCGCATAAGTTACAATGAGATGGGAAATAATCGAATCGGCACTGTGTTCCTGGCCGAATTCCGAAAAAAAAAAGGGAAGGAAAATCTACTTGGCCATATGTTGAATGACATCGAATCCCATCTCGGTCGGGTCGGTCGCCTGGACCTCGTAGTGGATTCCGTCCAGTGCCCTCCTCAGCCCATCCTTTGAGGTCGCGTACAGCATTTTCTCCCTTATCCTCGATGCAACCGGAGCCCTGGATGGATACATACCCAGTTTTTTTAAACGTTATTTCGACCTTTGATGATTTATTCTAGTATACTATATGTAGGAACAGGTTGGATCAGAAGAAGACATATCATGCTCTGTGATGTGACCAGATGAGATGAGGAAATCCACAAATGTCTTGCTTGTAGTGGAGGAGATGAGCTGAAGGACCGATGATTTCTCACCATGCAATGAAGAATATCTTGCTCTTCCTACAGTTATCGTTCGTCACGAAGTCGAAGTCGAACACGGCGTATCTGCAGTCGTCTCTGGGCAACGAAGCTGCCAGGTCGTTGTAACCCTCTCCTGGCCCGCCGACCTTGTCCACCGTCACCAGTCTCGACTTCTCATCGATCTTGAGCAGGATGTACTTGTGCACCTTCTTCCACTTCATGTCCATGAACGAGCTCCTGCACTCGTCCGTCACCTGCAGTCCCGTCCCCTGCGCAAACCATGGCCCGGCAAGAATCAGTAGCCGAACTCATTCAAAAGATCACAGATGTATATTCCACGCTGATGAGCATGAGTGAATTGAGAAGTTGGGTGAGAGCTACCATCTTGAAAGCCATAGCCATGATGGTTGAGAGTGTCTCTTAGTTGGCCCCTTCTCTCGATCTGTCAGGAAGGTGGCCTGGAACTTCAGACCTTCCAACCGTCCCTAATATAAAGTCAAGTATGCTGAAATGCCACTGGAGTTCGGTTATATTACAAGTTCGTCCGCACAGCTCTGGCTTTTGGTATTCATTGTTCTTATCCGTTTTGCCCGTGTTCTTTCTGTCCTGTATTTGGCAATTAAAAGGCATTCGCCCTTTGTTCGTTTCCCCTTGCACATTTTCCTTCCACGGGATCATTTTACCTTTATGGTCCTCACAGTGTAGGCTCGGCAGCACAGCGAGAGCACCTTCTCAAGTTGGTTGGATAGATTGTAGCAGTTAGTAGACAGTGTCTGCAGGGAAAGGGGGAGGGGGAGGAGTCTGGACGATGTTACCAGAACATGTGCTAGTTCCATGGACCCAGTGTTGACCCGAAACCGAAGAATGAAGAGGCCAATCCCGTGGGCTGCCGACTGGTTCTTGAGAGGAGAGACGGATGCAGCAGCGGCAAACCTGGGATAATGTCGAAAAACAGTGTCAACTGTAAAGTGATCAAGATGACTATTGAGACAGACGCACACAAACAGGAGAGAACAAGGACTAGGATACAGGGTGAACAGAGTCCGTGAAGAAGATGCATGAATGGATGTGCATGTGAGGAGACAGCAGACACGTCCCACCCCCCCACTTGAACATGAACCTCTATCAGGCCCTCTCAACTCATTTTGATGCTACCCGTTTGTTTCAGAATCTTGCTTGACCCTCTTTGATCCTTGCATTATTCCCTAATTTTGGTCCACTTAAAAAGGAAAAAGCTTTCCCAATCATAGATTTTCTTCATAGAGACAATGAACCCTCATTGGTTTTAATCCTCATATTCACGGTAACGAAGATCAAGCCCTTGGTCGGCAAATCATAGTTAATTACCTGCTGTGACCCGAGCCCGATTTTAGCTTGTTTGATTGCTACCCGGTTGGATTCTTCCCACTGGAAGAATCGGGTGGTGATATGCGGTCGCCATCAGTTAAATGAGTTGCTCATGTTTATACCTGCGTTTTTCTTCCGAGATAATTAAGATAGAACAATAAGATCTGCCATATATACGTGATGAAAAATGCTCATCAGATGATAGATATACGAAGGTAATGTCTCAACCAGCCTTTTGGTGGCCACGGGGCAGATATCATTTCTTTCAAATTCCTCTACTATGATTGACAGCATCAGAGTCACAAGAACAGGAACGGCACCAAAACTAGACTTCTCTGGAGCAAAACTACAGTAAGAGTCATGGTATAGGGGAATTGATATAGAGGAGCTTTATCAGCATATGCAGAGGAATATCGTGCCAATCTATACACTAGTGTTGCTTTGTAAACTTGGAAAATGCAAAACCATTTATCAGTACGCTTTTTGTTTTCCCATGGGATGTTGGGAGAGTGGACCTTGGAGGAAAAGAACATTCTCTCTCCAGGTATCTGACATACTCTTCAATTTTCCTCATCCCACTTGCTCTTTGGTATCTCTCCGGAGTCCGCAATGATCACCTTTTTCCTCGGCCTTCCACTGTAAGTCCCAGCTCCCCCTTCTATTGCGTAAACAGTGTCCATTCCCTGGATAACCTTGCCAAAGACAACATGCTCACCATCCAACCTGAGAAAGTTCCAGTAATTTTCAAGTACCATTAAAAAGAGCTTGAACGTGGAAAGGGATAAGAGAGCTGAAGAAGGCACCCTTCACCTTTAGTGGACTGGACTTTCTTTTCTTTCTGTTCCTCCTCAAACTAAATATGCATTTTTCTAAGTAAAACCAAGCAAATGCAGCCCCAAAAAGAAGGAAAAGAAATGTATGAAATGCCTACGCCTCTGAGACATTATCAAGTGCATGTTGTGTAAGGTCTTATATGATGCATAGCCCCAGGATGAATCAAATTTATGAATATATGTAGTTGTTATATGAAGGAATACCGTGAGTCAGTAACAAATACTAGCTAGAATCCTAGATTCAGCACTAAACTTAAAAGGCATTAACAGACAAGAGGAAAAATCATGTATTGTAGAGAGCACTGCCACATATGTATTCTACTGCTAATGCATTATGGACACTGCATCAAGAACGAAATACAAACTTGCAGCAGAACATATTACCAGTTGGCCTTGACAGTTGTGATAAAGAACTGGGAACCATTGGAATCAGGTCCTGTATTAACCATGGCAACAACTCCTGCATCATTCAACATCAAGATGAGATTTAGCTCACAAGAAGCGCCCTAGTGCAACAATTAAATTTAAATTAAGCAAAATAACAATGACAAGAAAAAGGCAGTATGCACCTGGATGTGAATGCTTCATCTTAAAATTCTCATCAAGAAAAGTGCTACCATATATAGATTCATATCCCTTCCCATTTCCATGCAATATATCTCCACCTTGAATCATGAAACCAGATATTATTCGATGAAAAGGAGTACCCTTATAATAGAGTAACTTTCCATTTGCACCCTCCCCCTTCTCTCCTGCAACAGGAGCAGATAGATATACAATCAGTAACATTAGACACAAAGAAGTGACTCTACTTGTGGAAATGAATACTAGTGAATCCAGTCACTGTGATAGATATAATACCTGTGCAGATGGCCCTAAAGTTTTCTGCAAAATATTGGAAAAGATATGCAGTTCGATATTAATTAACTTTTTGAACCAATGGATCACTTAAGAAAGAAAAGTTCATGCGCACAAATTAATTCATTTCAAATGACATGCAACCTAGACAGATATCCTCAGGAAAAGCATGCATGCAGTTCATGAGCTACCTGTAGAGATGCAGTAAAAGGTGAACTACCAAAAGCAAGGTAGTATCATTCATGTCATAAATGAGAAGATAATATCGTGATCTTTGGAATTGGAAAATTTGACTGCCACAACTCAAAACTTGTCCCATGCAGGGAAACATATCGTCTTAGATAATGGGTACAATTCTATGGACATCCAATTACCGCATATTTGGTACACATCAATTAGAAATCCAATTTATCACTCAATAACAGGATGCAACAGCTCTTTGCTCATCACGTAATCCAGGATGTTGTGATGCAATGATCTGCAGATCCATGTGGGTTTGACTAGAAAGGCCTATATACTTCAGAGCCTAATTAATATGAAATTTTTAACGTGTGCAATGAGGATATCATCCATTGCAAGAAAAAAATGATCCGTCACATGGAGCCATAAGATATAAATGCATACCTACTGTTTTTGGTACAACTGTGCCATATAGTCCAATCACGATCCTGCCTGCAAATTTGCAGGCTTGGGAATAAGCTAGCTACAACATGAAACAGAAGAGAGATAGAGGGGAAGAGACTGCCTTTTGGTCAAGCTAATGCGACATTGCCCATTCAAAGTCTGGTCAAACTTAGCTGAACTGAAACATTTTTTTGGGAAACTGGATTTACCAATAAAAAAATAAAGTCCAAACTGAATGTCAGTACCTAAACGCTGGTGATCAATATCCACATCTAGATATGCTCTGTGAGTAATTTCAGGAGCCTCTTCTACCTCCTCTTTCCCCTACAAATCAAATCGGAGCAACAAAATCATAAACTCAGGATCAAGGAGTCACACAGACTTATTTGAACTTTCCATGAGGCAAAACCCAAAAAGTAAAAATGAAAACCTGATGCAAAACTACAAGTCAAGAGAGAAAACTATAGCAGACCTGATGCAAAACTACATACCAAAAAATAAGAAAAGTGCATTGGCTCGATCGCAAGCATTTTAGACAAGGATATCTTGCGAATGAAAAACAAGTTCAATGAAACTTTCTTTTTTAACAAGATACTGAAAATGTCAAAACCCATATGGCAATGTAAAATAAAAACATTGCATAGCTTAAACAGAAAATCCCATGACCAGCACCAGATAATAATCTGGAACACCTAGGAATATGATTGATGAAACTAAAAAGTGTTCCGTACAATTATATCGATTTAATCTGGTACACCTTTGGCAAATCAAATCAGATCGATTTAAAGTTGTTAATCGAGCAGTAGTCTTCGTATAAATGGAGACTGACGTAGGAAACAAGCATAAGTCGTACACGGCATGCATTATGCAAAATAAACTCACGATTAAATTCTGTCTATTCAAATTTTCCAGTTTATCCGGAAAACGCACTGGCACATCCAATCGCAAATTAATCAACAGGATCACACCCCCACCGTAGCTCAGACGAACTAATCGGAACTATCCCTGGTCCAATTCCGCATCACATATAAGCAACTGGCTAACCTATCACAGTCAGATTCACATGGCACATGCACGAGGCACTCCAAGAGTTGGATTGAGCGGCTAACCGGTCTAGATTCGAGGATTGCGAGAACGAGGAGGACGGCGAGGACAGAGAAGACGAGGAGGAGCCGAGGCTGGGCCAGAGCTGAGATGTCGGGGCGCATCACCCCCCTCGAACCGCTCAGCTTCGGCGGAAGTTCGCCGATTCAGGCAATAATGGATCAATCAGTCGTCCCTGAGCTCACCAAGTCGATCACCCCCTATACCAGCAACCACTCTAATCTAATTAGACTGAAAGGAACTTAAAAAGCCGATTTCAAGAAATAATTGAAACTATTCGGACACATTTCCCAATTAAATTAGCACATAATTATTTAAAAATCGACTTGAGAACTGTTACCTAACTGGACAGAATTGACCCAAATATTCAAAAATCTTACCGTCAATGCTAATTTTTTTAATTGTTCATTTAAATTATAAAAAATAAAAAATCATTCATGTTAAAATTTTTTGAGTTTTTCTAAAGAAATAGAGTTACATTTATGGTTCAAACCCGCTCAAACCATTAACTTTACCCACTTAGGCCTGATTCCGAACATGATTCCTAAACTATGACTTATAACCGGACTAACCCATCAAATGGTAATTTGGACAACTGGTTCCATGCCAATCTTATACCGGTCTAAAACCAATCTAAACCACCCATATTACATCTCTAATTCTCCGTTAAAGTTTTTTAATTAAATATTATAAATGAAAAAAATTCATTATTTGAAATGGTTTTTATCATTATCTGGAATGACCGAGAGGGTGAATCCATCATGGCTCATTTGGACTCACATACACCACCACAAGTCCATGTGATTCCACGTAGATAAACCCAATATGCTTCTTCTGAGGTTCTTGTTTCGTTTCCCATTTTAAATTTGTTTTGATGATGTGCACAATCCAGAAAAATAAGTATAGCTATGAAAGTTCTCAGTTTGACCACCTATGTTCGATGATAATTGGTGTTCGAGAGATAATCATAGTCATCCGTCGGGACCGGGCATGAGCGTGTGTTACCACAGTTTATTCTTTCTTTACTTGCAGCTGTCGTCTCTTTGTCCGCTCGCTGGAATAATTAAAGAGCATGTTTGGTCGCAGCAGACCTTTTGGAAGATTATTTGTCCCCATTCCCCAAGCACAATCATCCAAATTCGATCCCCATGTATTCTGCTATTGATCAAACGCTCGGTCGAGGGTGGTCCAGCAGTCGAGGGAGGCCCGTTCAGTCGGGTGAGCTCGAGGTTAACAAGTTCCCTGCTCGATTGACTCCCCAGCTAGAGCTGCAATTCGATCAAGAAATGCTCCAAGATCAAGTCATTTTTACTGAGAACTGATAATGGCTCTGCTGAGGGTCGGACGGAGACACATGCTCTCTCGACGGGATCAATCGATGAGGTGACAGTATCAGTGCACCAAACACCGGCATTCGGACCGTGTTGTATTTCCATTTTTGGATCGGGTCAATATACTGAAGGTATAAACTAGGACAGAGTTGCTGAGATTACTGTCTTCCTTACGGTCCCAAGAATCCGAATGCTATTGCTGGTGTAACCCAGCAGAACTCCTCGCCATCAATACGTACTTGGGCCTGCATTGCAATGCAATCACCAGAGCAGAACAGACCTCCATGATAGACCCACTAAAAGCTGATGTTCTGCTGTTACTGTTTTTTTCTTAATCCTCTTTCGAAAAATTGTGGACTAAGCAGCTGTATACTGTAAAATGATGTGTTGGGGTTCTTTTTTTTTAAATTTAGAACAGACAAAACTCATAATGCTTCTCCATCATGGGATGAGACATCATCAATCATGTCTCTGGGTGTCACATGTGTATATACATGTAACATGTACGTATCTCCGTCGTCATCGAAACTCTGATAAGGCCTATATACAGACGCACAAAATGCCATGGGATTTTTTTTTCTTCTCTTCGGGGGTGGAAAGAGAGCAGCTTTCTGAATAATCTCTTGCAGAACGACCACGCCCCGCTTGGCTGCAATCATGCGGTCTGCTACTTTGCTATAATCCACTCTTCTCCTTGTGATGTTCATTCCTTCCCTCCCCAGTTGAAGTTTGATCCCTCTGCAACTGTCGTCAGATATATATATATATATATATATATGAAGTTTTCATTATGTCAGTGATTCTTCGAAAGACAATATTTTTCTTCCAACTCAAAATTTTACTTAAAAAATCAAAGCTACCATTTTTTTTCTGTCTAATTTCCATGAAAAGAGAAGNAGACTCAAATTTCACTTAAAAAACCAAAGCTACCATTTTTTTTCTGTCTAATTTCCATGAAAAGAGAAGTCATCTTTTCATTCTGTCTCCTCTTAAGGGTGGAGGAAAACTGGGACGATCAGTCTATATATACAAATGCGAGAAGTTAGAAGCTCCCTGCACTTTCACTCACTCCCCAAAGCTCTTCTCCTCTCTCTCTCTCTCTCTCTCTCTCTATCTCTCTCTCTGTGAAACCTTGTTCTGATCAGTGATTCTCTCGCAGAGTCGCAGATTCACCGAAGAGAGCTTCACAGGACGACACGGAGGGATCATATTCATGGGAGAGATGGGGGAGAAGGTGGGGATGGAGACGGTGATGGTCGGGAGCTACGTGGAGATGGATTCGGATCTGGGGAAGCCCAAGAGCTTCAAGTCCAAGCTCTCCTCCCTCGTCTGGCATGGCGGCTCCGTCTACGACGCTTGGTTCAGCTGTGCTTCTAATCAGGCACACCTCCACCAAACATCGTACACACCCCAAATTCAAAAACAATCTTCGTCTACTCTGTCTTAGGTTCTCAGCTGCATGGCTGCAGGTTGCACAGGTGCTGCTGACATTGCCCTACTCGTTCTCGCAGCTGGGGATGCTCTCCGGCATAATGTTCCAGCTCTTCTACGGCCTGATGGGCAGCTGGACCGCCTACCTCATCAGCATCCTCTACATCGAATACCGCACCCGTAAGGAGCGTGAGAAAGCTGATTTCCGTAACCACGTCATTCAGGTAATTACTTGCATACTTGCCAACAACCCTTAATCCGATGCTTGGAGATTTGTCTTGGCAAGTTACTATACCCTATGATTGCTATTGCTCAACAACAACCAGTCATCATCATTATCATAATGGTTCCCTCCATGAATAAAGTGGTCAGTGAATCGTTCCTGAGGGCCTACTAAGTTTCAAAAAGATGTACATTAAGCCATATGTTGGGTTTGAGTCCGGAAAAAGTCCGTGATTGATGGAGTTTTACTCATACCAAGCCAACCCGACTCAGGTATAGATTAGATGGGGCAATAACCGGGGGTGTGGATCATGTGCAGTGGTTTGAGGTGCTAGATGGGCTGCTGGGGAACCACTGGAGGAACGTCGGATTGGCATTCAACTGCACTTTTCTTCTGTTTGGATCTGTCATTCAGCTCATTGCCTGTGCAAGGTGTCCAATGATCTCTCTGATCCTCTCATAATTTTGCTCCATTGTTTGCTATAATTCGAAGAGAAGGCAATCTGTGAATCGATTTGATTGATCTGCATGCAATTTGCAGCAACATATACTACATTAACGATAACCTGGACAAGAGGACGTGGACTTACATCTTCGGCGCCTGCTGTGCTGCCACCGTGTTCATCCCATCCTTCCACAACTACCGAATCTGGTCCTTCCTCGGCCTCCTCATGACCACCTACACTGCTTGGTACCTCACCATCGCCTCCCTCCTCCATGGCCAGGTATCTGCATCGACATACAATATTATATGATATGATCTCTGGTCATCATTATCAGTGATTATGATCTAATGCATTAGTCAGTCGATAAGAGATATATTACTAACATGTTTGATGCACGGTAGGTTGAAGGAGTGAAGCATTCAGGTCCGACCAAGCCGGTTCTATACTTCACCGGGGCCACAAACATTCTCTACACATTCGGAGGACATGCTGTTACCGTGTAAGATGCCCAGCCCTTTCCATCTCTAGTCCCGTCCATATCAAGTAACTTTTATTTTATACTCTTATGTGTAAATATGCGTAAATGAAGAGGAGAAGAAATGGAAAAAGAACTAAGTGTAAGTGTTAACGGGCCGCAGGGAGATAATGCACGCGATGTGGAAGCCCCAGAAGTTCAAGGCCATCTACTTGCTAGCAACAGTGTACGTGCTGACATTGACGCTGCCATCGGCATCCGCCATGTATTGGGCCTTCGGAGACATGCTCCTCAACCACTCAAATGCCTTCTCACTCCTCCCTCGATCTTCCTTCCGCGACACGGCCGTCATCTTGATGCTCATCCACCAGGTAAAGTCTTCTCGGTCGAGTTCATTCTTGATCGATTTGCCAGCATTGAAGTCACTGGATCTGATCTAACACCGAACTGTGGATGTTACTTGTGCTTAGTTCATCACGTTTGGATTCGCATGCACTCCGCTGTACTTCGTGTGGGAGAAAGCGATAGGGATGCACGAGTGCAGGAGCCTGTGCAAGCGGGCGGCGGCGAGGCTGCCAGTGGTGATCCCCATCTGGTTCCTGGCTATCATCTTCCCTTTCTTCGGCCCCATCAACTCCACTGTCGGCTCCCTCCTCGTCAGCTTCACCGTCTACATCATCCCAGCCCTTGCCCACATCTTCACCTTCAGATCCGCTGCCGCTCGAGGGGTGAATGATCAGTCAGACTCGGATTCTTACTCCCCATAACTATGGACTTGATCAATGATTTTAGTGTTTTGGATTGCAGAATGCCGTGGAGCAGCCACCCAAGTTCGTGGGGAGATGGGTCGGAACGTACACGATCAACATGTTTGTGGTCGGCTGGATCCTCGTGGTCGGGTTCGGGTTCGGAGGGTGGGCCAGCATGATCAACTTCATCCACCAGATCGACACCTTTGGGTTCTTCACCAAGTGCTATCAATGCCCTCCCCCAACATTGCCACTGCCACCGCCACTGCCCCACCACAATGCCACATTTGCCTCCTCACCAGCCGCTCCGCCACTGCACCACCAGCTACACCGCCCATAGAGTTGTCAAGTTCCTTCAGTTCCTACACCACGGTTTCAGTTCCTGAATCCTGGAGATCTTGAAATTGCTCGGCAACCCCTTAGAATCTCAAGCAGAGTATAGCATGCCAAATTGATAAGAAGCCACCTTCCTCTATCTTGTTCTTTCCTTCCATTTCTTAGTCTCGAGTTTCATGTTCCATTGTGTGTGTGTGTGTGAGAGAGAGAGAGAGAGAAGTTTTTTTAAGATTATGGGCGTGGCTTAGGTACCATGTGAAATTACTGCACATTTGGTGGCATCTCTGTGTAGACTGCGGATTAAGTTATATTGTGAACGCATAATTTGTAGAAGAAGGCTCTCGATTGATCATCTGAACTAGTCAGTCAGAGTGTAAAATTCAAAGTTAAAGTCGAATAACCCTCACAAAATTACATCAGGAAAGAAAGTAGAGCATCACATCACTTCTCCGTTTCTTACACCTACGATAGCCTCAATGAGATATCTGGGACGAAAACAGAATTACAGAGATTAATTGTTTGGTTCTGCGTCGATGTCATGGGCTAGATAATCACATGCTTGCCTGCCAAGTTCTGTCACAAGGCTCGTGCTCTCAATCTCAAGGGCTGGGTGGATTTGTTGGGTCATGAAAACGAAGTCTCGAGGAATAAAGAGGCTGTGGACGACTGAGATGGAGCACAGGGACAGGGTAATAATGACTGGAAGACCAGAAGGGTAGCCTTCACTTTCCATGAGAATTTTCTGCAGACACCTCGTTCTAGGAAGGGTCATTATTCATGAGGGGCATCATGCATGGAAAGTGGAGAAGGAGCCATCGGCCTTGGAAGTGGATGCAAAAGATTCCAAGTTAAATTATTGTCGATGGAGTAAGGGATGCGTTTCATGAGCAAGATGTTTGATTCGCAGAAGATATTTTCTCAATGGTTTTTCCTACTCAAGATCAATGATCCAGGGCTGCCGAATAATTCACCTGCGTAGTGCTTCTGCAGGAAGTAGAATGGCTGCAAAAGGAAGCAAAAGTGGAATCTGATGACCGTTGAACAATCTGCGTCTGCATGGAATGTAATGCAAAAATGTGCTGGACCAGCACCCATTCTCTCTTCGATACTGCTCCATGATCCTGCGGGCAGTTCAGACTCTTATTATTAGTGACAGCTCTGTCTCTGAGCTCTTCCCCTTTGCAAGAGCATGCCAAGGCCCTCTCCGGCAACAAGAAGTCCAAGCCTTTTTGCAGGACAAAGCAGCTGCGGACATCCTTTTCCCACTTCTCCTTTTAACCTCCTGCATAAAAATAAGGCAATAGATGAATTAGGCTTGGGATGATTGATTTTGAGGAGGGTAAGGGATAACCACTCTAATCAACCCGAAACTATTCAAACTTGCATCGGTATTCCTGAAGTCCAGATGATCAATCACCAATCAGTCGAGCCCAACTGATCAAGGCTGAAATCCAATGCCTTGCTTGAAAATATATGTTGTTTAGTTCAACCAACCATGTAAGTCAAACTGTGTATATCATTACAGTCTGAAGAGGAAGCCCGAAATTCTCTTTCTAGATGATGGGATTGAGCCGATTGAGCCAACTACAAGGTACAGAGGGATTCATCCATGTCACAGAACATCATGCCGAACTTGCAAAATTGACCCATCCTTGGAATGGCCCACCCACACATGTATCCCCGCAAGTCCCTTGTTTAGGGTCAGCCCTTGCTTGGCACCACTAGGAAGCAAAGTTACTATCGTTTCTACAGATAGAACATCAATAAAAATATCTTGAATTGATCAAAATCAATGCTAAGTTAAGGATGCTTTTCGCTTTTCTTTGGGACAAGATGCTGATTGCTGAGTAACCGAAGATGCATTATTTTAAGCTGTTTTGGATCCTTGTGGAGTAAGGCTCATGGCTAAGTTCCCCTCGTGGAAACAAAGATGGCTTCCAAAACGCGGATCCTTCAACTAAGATGGCTGCCCTTGCAACATTGAGAGCAATATCACCCTGAGAATGTGTAGGCTGGTCGAGCCACACCCAAAATTGGCTCTTGAAACCATCTTTTGGTCCAGGTTGGCACAATAGTTTCATGGCATTCTACACAGGACATTGTTCGGTGTAGTGCGACCCTGAAGCAGTTTCAAGATCAGCAACTAACACATTAAGTACTACAGCACTAGCAGAAAAGCGGAGGACTATTTCATTGTCTTGCTAAACACAACCTCAGGGACCAATATTTCCTGGAAATGACCGTGCAGCACCACCATATTCAGAAGGCAGAGGACTCGGCAATATATCAAAAGGTCCGATATGGGTAAATCGATGACCCTGAAGGAGCAAAAGATCCTAGGAGCATAGCAAAGTGAGGTCAAACAGTGGGGCGGCATTAAAGGTCACCATTATCTCATCAGTTCATTTAGCTTAAACAGGACAGGAGGTCTCTCTTTTCAAAATGAGTAAAGACTTACATGGCCTCCTAGATATATATATATATCTGTGATCAGCCACAGAAATGGCTCACCATGGGGAGAAGGCAAAAGGGTTGGCACCAGATATCACTTTCTCAGCCTTAACTATAAAGGCCTACCACTTAAATTTCACACGCCAAAGAAGAAGACTAGTTGTCTTCTAACCCAATATCACAGACCACATCACAGGGATATTGCTTGTGACCAGTTTCATAGATCCGATTCTCTCACACTGCCATTTCAAATGTCAAGCATCTCGCATAACACAATGCAATTACCAGATTTTCTATCTTCCGTAGCTTAACAGCAAACGTAGCCTAAAATGTAAACAGCAATGAGGATTCTAAGACTCGGAAAGCCAAATTCGACAAAAGTGATGCCCAGTGCAAATGGAACTCCACTAGGCAGTCAGGATCACAATATAAAGATTGAACAATATCGAGCATCAGGGGGTCAAATGCAACCAAAACACGTGGGGAAAATTATAAATCCATTCTAGCATAATCCCAGAATCTATGGAGACATGTATGAACACTTCGAGAAAGAAGAGAGAGCATATCCGCCACCATCCCCTCCCTTCAATCTACTGTCCACCACCCCCAGAAACCTAATTTTTTCATGGATAAAAAAGGGAAAAGAAAACAAATTAAAAAGCACATCAGACATAAACATTACAGGCAAAGAAGAGCAGAAAAACCCCAACAGCAGAGACATTTCAAGGCGGCTGCGGCCGCCAAAAACACTATCGAAAGCTGGCGCTTTTTCTGGACCACGGACAAAGGAAAAGAGGCTTGTACGGAGAAACAAAAGAGGTCAGCGAGCATAAGAAACACGGATCACGCCGTCCGTACATCGGTTTCTTTGCATCTCAGCTATTGTTCCTGTTAGGACACTCCCGAGCAAAGTGGCCCGGCTCCCCGCAGTTGAAGCATCCACCCCCACCTCCTCCGCCACCGGATCCACCGTACCTGCCTCCGCGGCTACCCTGGTAGCAATCTCTGGCCAAGTGCCCCATCTCACCGCAGTTATAACATGCCCCTCCTCCACCGCCACCGTATCCACCCCCGTAACCCCCTCCACCGCTGTAGCCTCCGCCTCCGTAGAAACCGCCGCCGCCTCTACTGCCTCCCCCTCCATAGCCGCCACCTCCGCCGCTAACGCCTCCCCCTCCATAGCCGCCGCCGCTACCGCCTCCCCCTCCATAGCCGCCGCCCCGGCCTCCACCCCCACCGTAACCCCCGCCACCGCCGCGGGATCCGCCCTGGAGAGCGGCGCCGCCGGGGCCGCTAACATCGACAGCCCTGGTGCGACCACCATCGGACTCGATCACGAACTCGACGGACTCCCCCTCGCCGAGGCTTCGGAAGCCCTCACAGCGAATGGAGGACTGGTGGACGAAGAGATCCTCGCCGCCGTCGTCGGGGGTGATGAATCCGTAACCCTTCTGATCGCTGAACCACTTGACCTTCCCCGTGACCCTCTCTCCCATCTCCTCCCTCACGCCGAAACCGCTTCCTCGCTCCTTCTTAGAATCCCTCCCTCTCTCTCTCTCAATCTCTCAATCTCTCTGCCTTCCCTAAGCGCTATGTTATAGGCCCGTGGGCATTTGCTCATATATATATATATATATATATTCCTCGAGCATGAAAATGGTGTGTGAGTGAGACAATATCCTTTTTTTTTCAACTGGTTTGGTATTTCCAGCTCTCATCTAATCTAAAAGCTCCACCGTTCTCATCTGTCACAGCCAATAAAATTCTTTTAATTAAAAATTGAAATTATATTTAATAATTAAGTTAAGAATTAATTAAAAATTCTTTTAATGTAACTTTTTTGATAAAAAAAATTTTAATTACTAAAAAAAACTTGATTCGAATATTTCTCTTAGAGCAGCAATTCTTGTCAGGCTCCCACGTTGCTTAGATCAAGGGGTGAGTTGGTAAAATCAATATTAAATTTATTTTTATGAATTTAATTATTCCCAAAAAAANATCCAAACAAAGAAAATTCATTCTAGTGGATAAAATTGAATAAATGGTTGATTAAATTGGGCCTGGCCCTATTTAGTATGTATCCTGGCTGTACGCAGTAATTACGCAGCCAGCACCAAGGGAACTGTCCCTCTGGCTTTTCTTTCTTCCAAAACAAAAAAAAAAACATAGACGGCCGTAAAGGTATTTTAAGGTTATTTAAAATG
>CXYZ01011926.1:1227062-1274550 GCA_900006705.1 Sonneratia caseolaris | reverse complement strand
TAAAAGTAAAATAATTAAATTTAAATATTGCGTGTAAGAAGTTTTATTATAATAATTTTAATTTTCAATGGGCTGATTGGGTTGGAATAAGAATGAAAATAAATTTTATTTTTTATTTTTGAAATATGTGCGCTGAGATAGGGTGATGCAGTGACAATCGTGTGCAGTTAATGGCTTGCCTTTTGAAGTTCCTCCTGTAGCCGTAGGGCCCACCGGTTTTTTCTCCCCCCACTCGGGGGAAGAGCCGAAGATGCCAAGCGACGGCGGACCGGTGTCGGCCGATTCGACCGGACACGGCTGGGGAGGAATAATGCGGTGAATCGGTGATTGATGAATTGATTCATACCCGTCGGTCGTTGCGGTAATTTGGAGTTCTTATTTCGATGTCGAGGCGCAGAGGGAGGAGTAGAATTTGGTACCGTCCATGAATCAGATTTTTTTAATATTAAAAAAAAAAGAAATTTTAATGCGACGGTACTATTCTTTCGGGGTGAAAACACAGTCAATAGCAAATAGAAGGATGTAACTGTAAATTAGTGCGCGGAAAAATAGCAAGATGAAGTTGAACGGAAGTGCAAAAGTAAAGTGGAAATATTCTGGATAGATTTGCTTGAACAGTCCCTGGCCGTACACTGTTTTGCGCTGTGCCCGCGCGTATTTCCTTCCCGATGGCTGTCTGGTCCATTCTCCNGTGCCCGCGCGTACTTCCTTCCCGATGGCTGTCTGGTCCATTCTCCCAGATAATACCATCTTCCATGAGAGAGGATCAGGGTTGACGGGTCAACGGTCAAATGGCAGTCAAGTCCACGTTGGGGAAGAGGGATGGGATGGGACTGGACTTCTCGATCTGCGCCTTCCCGTCCTCCACTTCCCAATCTCCCAGTCAAGCGCTAACCAACAAAACGATCAGATAAAGCACTAGCAGGCCTGATATTAATAGAACTAAGTTAGACGTGGGATTTTGTTTACCCCTTATTCTTTATAATAACGGTAAAAGGACACAGAAAAATGCAGCTGGTAAGGCTGTTTTATGTCTTTGCTTCTTCATCTCTGGGGCCCATGAGACATGTGAATCTTCAAGGATTCCATACGGTCAGCCAGCTTCTGCCGGCTTTGGGAGGGGGGAGTAAGGGTCCGAACGCATGCATGACAGTTAAACGTCTAGCTATTCGAGCATGATCCGTGAATCATCCACTGCCTTTGAACCGGTCGGGATCGGATGGATGAACGCATCTATGGAGTCGATGGTGTGGCAGAGAATGCTGTTGGTCAATCCTCTCTTCTTCCATACGCATCACTGTCTTTCCAGCAAAATACCGAGGCATTCTATCTCAATATCGATAGAATCATAAGACGGTGGCCTGCAAGCCTGGACGGATCTGGCAAGCATCACGAGTTCGTGGCCCCGGAAGTGTTTCAACTATATCAAACCACGGAAAGATTTCACAGGTTGAAGACCCTTTGCTTCATAATCCACACTTGACTCGGGTCCTTTCAAGGCTCTGCACGAATAATACACATCATCTGGTACGTCTAACATATCCTCAGCTGCTGCCGTGATGGACTTCTGTGGCAACCTCAGTAATAACCCTTAAGAAATCCCTGAGACTGAATCTGTTCTTAAAGATCTCCCGCCTGAATGAATAGTATTCTCGAAATCCGTGCATGGAAGAAATCAGTTCCTATCCGGATGAATTACTTTCGTCCCGATATCACTGGAGGGTCATGGTGGAATATTCACGCCTTCAGGATTCTCTAGGTGGATTCCTGATGGACCGAGTTTGCACCCACAATGCTGAACCAGCCCAACCACGCCCATCGGACCGATGATATCTTCAGTTATCGGATATAATTCCTCACCCCCACAAACCGATTCAGTTTTGCCGGCACATGGTTTTAGATTGAACTTAAAATAGCTGGGACAACAAGAGGAGCGCACTAATTTTAGCCAATTATCTCCACGAGACGCAGTATTTTTCTTCTTCGGACGTGGGCACTGCGGAAGAATAGAGATGGCTAAGATGTCTTCTGCCTTTACATGGCAAAAGTCCTGTTAGAGGAGGACCCAGAAATGACGCGCGCCTCCTTTGGATAGAAAGATCTAAATCCTGAACTATTTGAACTTCCGTGCCAAAATTTAAACTGGAGTCGATCGGCTTGATCTGTACTTCCTGTCTTGGACTGTCCTGTGATCTTATCGAACTTGGGACAATGGAAACTGAGCATCCTCATCTTATTACCGCACGAGCTCTTTTCACATCTCAATCGAGTACAGATATCAACACCCCTCAATGCCAGGAAAATATACAAGAAACGGGGGGAATTCACTTAAGAATCAACCAACGACTCGCACTAATTGAATTGCTCAAGTTGCCTTCCCTTCGACCCTAGCTTGCGTGAGCCCCACACAAGCATCGACGAAATCCTCGCTGACAAAATCTGTCGAGAGGACCTGAAGCCGATCGGCGCATCCCTTCGTGAAGCACTGGGAAATGAAGAGCCTGGCGTAGCAATGGATGCGGTCCGTCACGGGCCTCACGCAGACGATAGGGTTGTCCGCTTGGGGAGTCACCGTGTTCTCAACCCGGTAGAAGTACTTGCGGGACGAGGCCGGAGGCTGCTCTCCGAGATGCTTGAGGTTGCTGTCGAACTTGGTGGACGGCAAGTCGGTGTCGATCCAGTTGTCCTTGAGGTATCCGGCTGACCAGAGTGGGTCCCCTCCCCTCGGGTGAGCCGAGTTCCGGGGCTTCCACACGCATATGACCCTCTTCGGCAGCAGCTCCGAGACCGTCTTCTCGAACACCCGATCGTCCTGGTGGATCAGGTGTTCACCCAGCTGCTCCACCAGGTACTTGTCGAAGTCGGGGGGGTCCCTGTGGCCGAACTCGGTGCGGACCTCGAGGATGACCACCTCGGACTCGGTCTCGGACAGGAAACGCTTGATGTCCCTGACGACCACATCAAACTTGTACGTCACAAGGATCCCGTGGCACACCCTCCGGTCCTGCTGAACCCGAATGTCCAGGACGCGGACCCCACAGACAAGCTGGCGGTAGATGGAGAGGGACTGGCACTGGGCGAACGGCCGGGTTACGAAGCGGACTCCAATGCGGTTCGTGGCGGAGTCGTGGGTCCCTGGCCAGACGACCTTGTTGATGCGGAGCTTCTCGGGGCCGAGGCCTCCCATCCATTTCTTCCGGTCAGGAGGTTTGTAGTCGCAGCCCGGGAATTGGCATCCGCAGCCGTTGTTGAGATCGCGGAGGACCTTCCTCTCTGTCGACAGAGCCTTCCTCCTCTCGAGCTGCTTGGAGACCCCGGAACCCATCCTCGTGATTGAGAACCGACGACGAAGAGGAAGAATTAGAAGGAGGCCCCTCGGTCTTCTTCCTTCTCCTTCCCTTCCCTTCCCTTCCCTTCCCTTGTTGCTCTTCTGTTTGTGTGGATTCCTGTTTTTTAGGCTTTGTAACTCTATGCAGGGCCCCGCATTTATCCTTGGGTGTGGCATTGTAACCTACTCCAAGAAAGTAGCGCCAATCGGCATCCTAACAATGATATCCATATAGTTAGATTTCCTTGGAGAACAGGACCTTTCGCACGTACATGTGGAGCATCCGAGATGAGTAATGTATTTCGGGGGGAGAGGCGTTCAGGGCGTGGCGCCCTCCTGGTGCGGAAGTTGGGCCCCAAGGGTCTATTTTTCTGGGCTGGGCCCCGTGTGGATGGATACAAAAGTCTCGCCACCATCCCATTCCCGAGCCTCAATGCCCGGCCCAAAGGCTCCATCCGTGGTTAGTTTGGTTGGTAGTCATTGGAGGGCAACATTGTCTTTGAAGGAAAAGGACTGACGAAAGCGACGTCGCGTAAAAGGCGAAAATAGGGGGCAAGACAAGCGGGTGTGAGGCGCCACGTCGTCAAGGAAATCAAAGGGAAAGATCACTCTGTCCGACTCGTCGGCCAGAATATCCGAATCTCTTCGGTCTTGCATTGGAGACTTACAACCCCGGGGGCCCCCCCCCCCCACCTCACCGACGTAGCTGTAATAGGTTGGATCGGTAGATTTTTAGGCTTGAATTTTATAAGTAAAGATTTCCAACAAAATTTCACCTGTCGGATCGAACGATCCAATTGAAACCTGTACCAAATCAGATCACATTCAACTCTCCTCAGTATCATGATGTTCTATGCGCTTTGAAAAAGAAAAGCGTCGATTTCACCTTTTTCCCGTGGCAACTTCCCAGAACCTTCTCTCTCGAGCGGTGGGATCTCTAATGGCCCTGGCGCCCCCTGTAGTGGGGCCACACCCAACTCCTCTCGTCACACTCTTTTTCTTCCCCCACCCCCTTCTTTTTTTTGCCGGGGGTCGGGGGTGGTGGCGTGTGGAGAGGGAAGGAAGGTAAGACAGATCGTCGATGGTTTCAAAGTTTTGGGGAAAGGGTGCCCATTGCCGGACGCCACCACATCTCCTATTGGGGTCGCCGGCCGTTGATATGTTGACTGGCGACCGCAATAGTGGGATGATGGCCGTCGGCCCACGGCCCCATTCTCGAAAGTTCGAACCTCGTTCTAGGAAAGTCGAAATTTAGGGGGATGGGGGCAACGGCTGGCGGTCACCACCAACTCGATTGGAATCACCGGCCATCCAAACGGTGGTCGGAAACCCCGATTGAGGGGGATAGTGGCCGCCGGCCGTAGCCCCATCCTCCTCAATTTCGATTTCCCTCCCGGCCGAGAGTGGGTCTCAGAATTTTAGAATCTAAACCGATGAAACCATCCATAGCTGTTTTCCCTTACTCCTTTTTTTTCCCCCATTATTTTCAACTTTCACAATTTATTTTGATTAAAAAAACATAAAATGTAATTGTAATATAATTAAAGTGACAAAAATATGACAGATTAATGGTAAACAAATGATGAAAAATTAATATTTATGATGAAAATAGTAAAAATTATAAGGATTGAGGATGAAAAATATCTTTTTCCTTCTTTTTTCAAAGATCTATTTAAAATTTTTTAATAGGTTTAGGTTATGATAATAAAGCCAATCCATTGAGATATGTGTTGATTACTTAATTAATGGTCCTAATTTAAAGTAATAATCACCACTTAGGGCCGTGACCCCCTTTTCGAATCCGAGTCATCTGTAAGATTCCTCGATCCAAACCCTCGTCCAATCCCATCTCTAGGTCGGAAAAAAGACATCGAGTCATCCGACTCGCGTAGATTTCCGTCTCCCACCTTCGTGATCAAATTGAGCAAAATGCCCAGAGAAACATGCTGCCAGTACNTATCTTTTTCCTTATTTTTTCAAAGATCTATTTAAAATTTTTTAATAGGTTTAGGTTATGATAATAAAGCCAATCCATTGAGATATGTGTTGATTACTTAATTAATGGTCCTAATTTAAAGTAATAATCACCACTTAGGGCCGTGACCCCCTTTTCGAATCCGAGTCATCTGTAAGATTCCTCGATCCAAACCCTCGTCCAATCCCATCTCTAGGTCGGAAAAAAGACATCGAGTCATCCGACTCGCGTAGATTTCCGTCTCCCACCTTCGTGATCAAATTGAGCAAAATGCCCAGAGAAACATGCTGCCAGTACCCCGAGACAAGCTAGACGATCAATGAAAGACATGCTAGAACACGAGGCCTAGCTTGCATTATCTGTGAGTACAACGTTATCGGGCGAGTTTTCGAAAAAATTACACGGATCAGCCCTCGCCAATGGGTGCCGATCATGCTGGTCTACTTTTTAAGTCGGCGTTGTTGACTTTTGGACCCAAAGGAAACGACGACGGAAAACGCCAGAGATGGCGACAGATCACGAGACCATACCACTCACCCACCTGCCGAACATGCCGGAATTCATAACGGAAGCCATTGAAGGAAAAACCGGGACAAGCGTTGATGATTGTAGACTCGTTTCTTATTTCAAAGTCAACGATGGTTCAAGAACATAGCAGGGACACTCAGTCCCTCAGAACCTCCCGTTAACACACACAAGCGAAACCCCACAGACACAAACTCCATGAAAATAGGTCTAAAAGACAGAGGGACACACGACGGTGGAACTGGACCGGAGGCTAGATCTAAGAGAGCTGGCCGCAGTCTGCGACCACGACCGGCCTGGAGGTCCGGCCTGAGCGGGACCCCACCTGCTCCACAGCCTTCACGACGTCCATCCCCTCAACTACTTGTCCGAACACCACGTGCTTCCCGTCCAGCCACTCAGTCTTGGCGGTGCAGATGAAGAACTGGGAGCCGTTCGTCCCGGGGCCAGCGTTCGCCATGGACAGGACGCCCGGGCCGGTGTGCCTCTTGATGAAATTCTCGTCGGCGAACTTGGCGCCGTAGATCGACTCGCCACCGGTGCCGTTTCCGGCGGTGAAGTCACCGCCCTGGCACATGAAGTCGGGGATCACGCGGTGGAAGGCGGACCCCTTGTAGTGGAGGGGCTTGCCGGAGCGGCCCACTCCCTTCTCCCCGGTGCAGAGGGCGCGGAAGTTCTCCGCTGTGCGGGGGGTGGTGTCAGCGAAGAGCTCCATCACGATCCGGCCAGCTGGCTGGCCGCCGATCGCCATGTCGAAGAACACCTTTGGGTTGGCCATGGTTTCAGCAGAGATCTCAGATCTTCGATTCCCCAGTAGATGTCGAGATCGATCCGAGGAATTGTACTAGGGCTACCGGGTCCGAGTGGAATTAAATAGAGAACCGGGGAGGTGAGTGACAAGGGAGACCAAATCTCAACCGTCCGCTATCAGCACGTGGCTGCATCCCACCGGTGGGAGAGTTAACCAGGGCATGGTTGGGTTTTTAGTGGGGTTAGTTAGCGGGGCTCCTTTGCCCTTATCAGGTGGAGCGCACGAACGATCGATCCGACACCGTTTCTAGAGACTGCTGTGTTTTTGGATTTTTTTTTCAGTTTAATGATGAGGACGGGGCACTAATTGGGTGTTGCTGGTGAGGGGCAGAAATGTCGTACATGCTGATGGCTACACGTCGCCGGGACATGACATTACCTCGATCCAACGGCTCAAAGATTTCCGGAAATGTAAATCCATCTTTATCATGGTCACGATATTAAAAGATATTTTGAAATGCGAAAATAATTAAAATATTTTTTTGATAGACAGCAACCATGAAAATTTATTCCATAAAATATGTAAGATGATTCGATAATTTTTTTCTCTTATAATTTTTTTCTCTTAAAAAAAAGTTGACTAATAATTCTTTTTTCCTAAAAAATATAAATATTCAGTAATTCTCATTTGAAGTTCGACGCTTTTTATGATAACTTATTTTTCTTAAAACATTTTTTGAGTTTTATTTATTAGGCCTCTTTGGTGAAGATTGTGCATAAAAATCTACGGTACCATTAACATGGGCCCACTCCAACAGCTTGGGCCCAGAAAGTACCAATTTTCTAGAACCATGAAAGAATGCGGGCCCAGCCCAAAGATAACGTTTGCAGTAGTTGGGCCCATAATGAGGCCCATTAATTGCGTTGCATGGACCCGATTGTGAGAACCTACTCTCCCAATCGAACATCTTCAAACCTAAAATTTAATAGTTTCGATTGATTTATACTCGAGTTAGGTCGATTCATTAAGGAGCAATGTCATAGTGATTCAAAGGTATCATGCAGGGGCTCATTTCACCCGAAAAAGGAAAAACACCAACTAATGTGTATTCAAGATTGCCTTGTTACATGTCTCCTCTCGAGCCATAGGAAAGCAAACCATCACACATTTGAGTATGGGTTTTGCAAGACATCTCGATCAGCTCGAGAAAGCATACAAAGTTTGTACTCAGGCCCTCTTGCTCTTAAAATTGACACCGGATCCTCCAAGACAATCCAAGAATTTGAGACTGATGGGTAGGTGATAGATGGTGTCACTAGTCATGACACATCAATCCTCCAAAATTCTCTGCATCCATTTCCCTTCCACCAACCCCAATCCATTCAATTGAATAGTGGGGCATTGATTTCTCTCTCGGATATTGGCCATCAACTTAATTTGTCAACTCATGTGGGTCGTGTTGTAATGGGCTAGTGTTACGGCCATGAGCTATGAGCCAGAGTAATGTGTACACAAGTTGTACCTCATGACTACAGGAGTGCATATGTGCTAATGCAGGGCACATGGATAGAAGGTTTGTGGTTAAGAGGCTAAGCTGGACAAAAGACTTGCTCAAGCAACTAAGCGGAGTGGTGCAAAGCAAGGACTTCATGGACTGAAGGCAAGTGCTGTAGCCTTGGGATTGATGCTGTTCGACCAATGCAAGGTGGATGATCGCTAAAGACAGCTCGGAAACGCTAAGGCATGAGTAGAGAGTGATTGAGAGGCGCTTGATCACTTCATGCCAGGTCAATTGAAGGAGCCATGTGTTGTTGGTTGGTGACAGTGCATGGTGGACGAGTGGAGATGCAGACACGCAAGTGGATTCTTGATCATACAAGACCCGATGATCAAGTGCGTGGAGCGTAACTACTCACAGAAGGTGCGTGGGATGCTATGGAGTGCAGGATCGGTGCTCACAAGATAAGGATCGCTGACACCAATATGAAAGGGATCGATTGTTTCCTTATGCGGAGTGACTGGTGATCAATCAAGAACCAAGTGGGGCGTAGTTGTCCAAGTGCATTCGAGAAACTGTCCAGGTGCAATTGAGAAGCTGTCCAGGTGGGATGACCATGATCAAAATAGAAGATCATGTGATAATAGAAAATCAGGGAAAGATTCTCCTAGGATATGACAAATCAATTTATTGTGGAAACAATCTTGGAGATTACAGATTGAGGGCCAAGATTGGATGGATTAATATCTGATAGAGAGAATCAAGAGATTTAAGTATATCAGCTACCATAAGGGGGTTCAGTCTCATTCTGAAGAGAACGATCCAGAATTCTCAAAGGAAAAACCACAGAGGTCTCAAGGCATCTCAGAGAAGAGAGCCAAGGAGAGCAGCTAGAGAGAGCTAGGTAACACGAGGGAGAGCATGGGAGGCAGAGCATAGAGTTGCTGCTGCAAGTTGTAGCTTAGCGATGAGTGGGGAGTGAGTCCCGTTTACCATTGTAATGCCAAAGTGTGTCGAGTTAAGCTGTGTTGAGTGAAGAGTGTAAGCGCCATGAAAGTTGTGAGGCATATACTCGATAAACTGAGTAAGTTTACTTTTGTAAAAGGTTTTTTTTTTATAGTTGTACAATTGTGAATACAAGTGGAATTTTTCATTTGTATATTGTTCATGTTCGTTTCGTTGTGGTGTGATTGTGTGCCAGGTGACATTAAACCCTAGTTGTGAGTGAGGGCTGGTTGGCAGGTGGAGCTGTCAACGCTAGCAGATGTGGAAAAATTCAACCCCTGCATTAGTCCCGTGACAGCTAGTATGGTATTGATAGAGTGTCGACAAGACGGTCGATGGGCAGCTTTCATGTTCCGGAAGGATGCAAGACACATGTAGCGGAACCAAATTCCGCACTCCCAAGGGAATGGCCGAACCACTATAGGATATATAACGTCTTGCGACACTGTCATGCACTAAAATGTTCGATTGTTGGGTTTGTCAAATCTAATTGTAATTGAGCCCATGTCCTAGTTATTGTGCCACGGTATTAGTTGAGAGCAATGGCTATATCGATCCCGCTACAAGAGAAACGTGAGTACATGCTTGTTGATGGGATCAACGGTACATTCCTTCCAGGGTTCGGTTGTACCCATTGTTAGCCTTACGAGGTCCTCCATGATCGTGCCTTATTCTAGAACAAGTCAGTAGAGATTATTCGACGGTTTTTTTTTTATCGAATAAGATTCATATCTAATCATTATCGATATGAAAAGAAAAAAAAATCCATGATAAGTAAGTATGTGGTTAAAGGATTCTGTATATTGGAATTTCTTCTGAAATATTTTCTTTTATGGGTTATGGACATGTGATTGATTATTCCGCCATTGATATGGATCTTATGTTGGTCCCATAGTTCGATAATAAAGCATTCAAAATTTTTTTTCCCCCTAACATAGGTTTAATTAGTTGTTGGAGTTGGGTGCTTCTTCTCTTTAGAATAAACTCTCAAGTTCCAATATTAAATGAGGAAAATCCATGTTGGATCTCGAATCCGGATTGCCTATTTGAAACCTTAACCAGACAAGAAACGTTCGACCTCAGCTAAGAGCACGCATGGATTGAGTTATCTGATGAAATGATCACCATGAATTGTGTCTTGATTTCTGCAACGCCATGGGCTTATACGTACTGACATGACAGAAACATGCGCACACGGTTCAATTAAAGCTTCGTCCAGATAATACAAATTATGAACGACAAGATCCTTCTTCTACTAATTTGGATACTTGCACACCAAGCTCCTAATCTCTCGATTATTCACTTTATCCCATTTTCAATGGCATTACTACGGCAGACATCACAGTGATCCAAGGCCATGTGAAGCCATCGCCAATGTGCTGAACAATGCATGGTAGGAGTTCACCCGTCCTTACAACCAGAAAGGAAATGCAGTTGGGACAATGATTATCTAAGGATGAGGAGGATAGGGAGGGATCTTTGGGAGGGAAGGGAGCTTAGGAAGCGGCGGGCATGGTGGCTTATAGATCGGAGGGAACTTTGGGATAGGAGGTAGCGGTTTGTAGATCGGGATCAGTGGTGGAAGTGGCTTCTTGTAGATCGGGATCGGAGGGAGAGGCTTGTAGATGGGAACTGGCGGCAGTAACGGCTTCTTGATCTTAGGCAGCGGATTGTACAGTGGAACTGGGGGCAGACAGGGCTTCTTGATCTTAGGCGGTTTGTTGTAGACTGGAACATGAGGTGGAAGAGGCTTCTTATAGACTGGGACCAGGGGAGGAAGCGGCTTAACGTAGATGGGGACCAGCGGAGCGAGCGGCTTCTTGTAGAACGGGGGCTTCAGGAAGTGCTTAATCCAAGGGTGGTCCTTCGGGAAAGGTGGCAACTTTGGGAGCGGAGGCAACTGCGGGTGCTTGAAGTAAGGCCAGAAGAAGGCCGAGGCACAAGTCGACGGTGAGAACTTCAGCTTGCCCGCCAAGCCAAATGTGTGCTTGCCTTGTTCATTGGATCTGAAGACAACCCTGGAGGAGTCGAAGGAATTGTGGGCAGCGGGGCAGGGCTTGGCTGAGGCACCGTGGAGCTGGGCGTAGCAATCTTCCTTCAGCTTGCCATCAAGAACCATTTCGTGGCCGAGAGACACGGTGAACTTGCCCTGCTTGTCCAGCGCTCCAACTCCTCTTCTCTTGATCTCCCCGCCAGCTGTCTTGCAGTTGATGGCCACTCGAAGCCCTGAATAGTAAAACCCACGTAGTCAAATGAGCCGGTATATATTGTTAGGTAGGTCGAGTTGGATCTTGCATTCTACATGACAAATGTACTGACACAGAACTCGAGCATATGTACAATGAGCAAGTCGAGATGCGGCGGAATCCCAAATTACAGTTGATGGAAAATGCAGCAGTTCAAATATCTACAGTTAGTATCATGTTCTTTGCCTACTACACTGAGAGGAACGTGTGAGAAGCTTTTAACGTGTCTGTGTCAGATGTGGGGGGAAATCACCTTCGAAGGCCTTGCTGGGGTCGACATTAGTTTTCTGACAATCTGCACATTCCCCGAATCCAACAACCTCGACAGCTACTGCCGCAGCCGTCTTGTCTTCTCCGTAACAGGAGGAGCTCAAGTATAGCAGTTGCAGGCAGAAAGCTGCAGCAAAGATCCTCATCGGGATCCTAGCTCTCTCTCTCTCTCTCTAACCCTTGGATGAAGCAATGTCAGAGCCACAAATTTAAAAATCTGATAATCAACAGATGAAACAGCTGTGTGTGTGTGTGTGTGTGTGTGATCAGGAGGGTATGAATGGTTTCAAGACCACTCCAAAACGTCTCGTTATATAATGATTTGTGCTATGCACAAACCTCTGATCAGTGATGTCAGAGGCAAGGCAGCCACCACACCGTCGGTGCAATTAAGGAGATCACATGAGGCTGGGACCGGCCTCTTGAGTGTGACCTCTGCCTTCTATTTGCCGCTTTCTTTTTATTGACATTGAATAATATCAATGCCTACGCAGTCATCAGTCTCTCTAACAATACCTATCCTCAGATGGAACTAGAATTCGGCATAATTGTATAGAGGTTCACATGAATAAGAGATCAGATGCCAGATGCAGGGAAATGACTCAATTGAGAGATCATTTTACAACGTATTGAATGATGCATGCCCGAAAGTTTTATCTGAAACACAATGAGCTGCAGGATCGAAGCCAGTTGGATGCCTCAATGGACACCTGCACCTTTCAGTATGCTAACTGATTTGCTTTCTGAAATGCCCATTAATTTCCAACAGAATATGAAACATTGAAACTGCAGATGTTCGTCGGTTGATTGATCCATCTATCTATCCATGAACTATAAGCTCCTGATCAGTTGCTCGACTATCATAATTAAAGGGAAATAACATATAAAAAGAAACAGAGAGAGAGAGAGAGAGAGAGAGAGAGAGAGAGAGAGAGAGAGAAGGATAGCATCACAGCTCAGTCCAAAGGAGTTCAATACCAGAAAAATGCGAATTTCCGAGAGCTATTTCCTTGAGATCAAGCTCTCGGACATTTCTGGCGGAAGCTCCGTCGTCCAACGTCGCCGAGAAACTTCCAAGAGATGAAGGCCAGTGGACTATTTTCGAGAGCAATCTGTCGCAAACTTTTGTTGAAAATCTGTCGAAATTCAATCTGACGGTACCAAGAGATATCTAAGCCAACGGAAATCCCTCGTAAATACCCACCAGCAAAATCCGACGGAAATCAGTCGAAGGCCAGAATTTCCCACAGATTCCTCCATTAAAGAGGGTCTTAGCCGCATTTACCAGACCACCAAGAGTCTGTGGTGGTCTCTTCTCTCCGTCCATATTCCAGTGAAATGGTTGATCAGAAGGTCGAAGTTTCTCATTGATGACAAATACAGTCGAGTATTACTCATGCGTCGTAAAACAAGTGACAATGCATCGGACTTAAATTAGCTGAGGATAGGAAAAGTCATAATTTATGCGGCTTGGCTGGTACATCTACAGATTCATAAAAGAGAGAGGTAATGATTGTTGAAAGAGAGAGATCAAGAGTAGATCATTGAGATTAATAACGTTGCCAGCAGTAAGCTAGTGGATGAATGGCAGGCATTTGGTACCACCAAATGGGAGCCAGGAGTTCGATCCTCCGCTGGCGCAAAAGTGAGGAGGCTGTGACGAAGTGCGAATGCGGTGGTCATAAAGGCCCCACCGCCTCGTCCGATCTCGCCTGATCGATTGAGTTTCGCATCAACCTGAGCCCCACTTTTTATCTTGTTTATTTTGGAATTTTTTTTTACGTATTGATTAAGCTTACAGCAGAGATTTAAGTATGCAAGGGATGGTGTTAACAGAGCTCGAAGGATTTATGTACAAACTCGGGGAACGAGCGGGATCTAAGAGAGTTATCATTATTCTTATCTTGGCCATTGAACTTTCATCAAGCACCAGTGGTCTAGTGGTAGAATAGTACCCTGCCACGGTACAGACCCGGGTTCGATTCCCGGCTGGTGCATTTACGCTTTTTTAGGTTTTTTTTTCGTTTGAAGTAATTGTCCGTCTGTCTCAAGACAACTCCAACATCATTACCAGCGAGATTCGGACCTAGGGAACGAGCTGAACTCTTGGATCCTGACACTGAGGCAGGAAAGGCATCGTCAAGGACGGTTCGAACACTGAATTTCCATCATCTGCTCTTTTGAGGGAATGACTCACTCGATACGAGGGCAAGTGCATCGCCAATACGTACAGAGCTAAACCCACTAATGGCTCATAAGTTGTTCAAACGTTGATCAGTTAAACTGCCAAAGTAGTGGAACAATTTTCACCTTATATCAACTAGACCGGAGCGAGCAAGAAAGCAAGCGGAGGCTCGAAAGCTGGAGCACGCTAGCGGCCAAAGGAACGTGGGATTAACCCATCTACATACCATACCACATCGAGAGCTTACAAGACAGAGTGTCGCATAGATGTTCATGATCGTATTAGTTTTTGGTTGATCTCTCAGTAGATCAAACAAGGGAAAGTTTTTCTGCAATGTTTTTTTATTGCAGAAAAGGACATCCCTCTTTGTTTCCTTTCGAGCCATTGCTTTCTCTGTAAGTTGGCCTTCTACAATACCCTTTAACCACTAGAGCCTTGTTCAGGTAGGGAAGAGACACGGGGAAGAGGGAGTAGAAGGAAGGAAACTTGCACTGCAGTTTCAAGGTCTTCAGTTCGATTCTCAGCTCCTGTTTCTAGGCAAAGCCCATGAATCAACCATCTGACCGTAAAAGAACTACGCTTTTATATTCATGTAGATCGCAAAAGTAGCATCTGTCAATCCTGATGGACACTTCCATCATGATTCATACAGAACGAACCAGTAACCGTGATGATTACAGTCCAGAAACCGATAATCACCGAGGATCAACAGCCGTAGCACTGGGCGTTCCAGCACCGGTAACAGGGGACCGGCCCATAGAGCTTCCGGCGCCTGTCCATGGACGACAAGAAGTGCACAGCTGCGAGTATTAAAACCAGAAGAACCAAGAGCCCTACGTTCAGCTCCGAAGCTTCAAAGAGCGAGTCGAAAGCCAACAGCTTTGACAGTGCCATGGAGACGGCGGTTATAAGCAAGAGCAGCAGCACCGGGTATGGCAAAGGACCTCGATTCAGTGGAGGGTGTATGCGATCATAACTGTAGTAGTAACCCATGTAGGTTTTCCCTGGCTCTTCCTTCTGACAGGAAAAAGTCGAAGGCTATAGGGCACATATATAAAGAATAATAAGATATACAATTGCGGTCTACATAAGACATCTATAGAAAAGAAGGCGGCCGTTGTCCGGTCAACACCCAAGAATCTGACCAAGCAGTGTAGGATCTGCCGCTTGCTTTCTAGAAGATGACAACGACCGTCCCTCTTTTCATATTTTTCCCCGTCAAACCACCTAAGTTTTCAACATAAGCGACTCCTCGGACATGCTGCCACCTTCCATCCTCTTCTGACACTAGACAAGAAGGCAGCTACCGGCTGATTCGCCAACGATAGGATAGGCACTCGATTTATCCAGGCAATTCATCTGCTTCATTCTCGATGTTTTATGGTTTACAAGAGGACTGTCATTCTCTCCATCAATTTACAGATAATTATATCCCGTCTATCATAAGCTAGAATTAGTGAACTATCAACACATATTGGCCCATAAGAATGCATAAGACTATTAGCTAGAGAATAGTGAAAGAACAAGTAAAGCAATGCCCGTGGCATGGACTCGGTGAATCCTGTTAAAACCAAGCTACTATAGATTCATAAGGTCAAGACCAGAGGAAATCAACAAGACTACCATCAATCAGAAACTCCTTTCCTACTTTCCGAAAGGAGAAATTCTTCATGTTAAAAGAGATTATTATCAGAATTCACGGTTAAAAATATCAAAAGTCTGAAGAAGGAACAGCTAAATGATGAAAAGAAACTTAACTAACGCCTTGAATGACAGTAAAATCCGGAAGATGTGAAACTGAAGTCCTAGCAAATAGATCTAGAAAGTCCATGAGTTCGACCTCTTCATAAGCGGCTTCATCTGCTTGTCTTCCTCAATTGACACCATGCCCAGATGGGATGGGTCCTCGAGCATCATTTTGGCAACCAGGTATCCCGCAATTGACCACGTCTGGAACTTTCTCGCCTGCTTCCCAATGTAGCGACCTGACTTCCCATCATAGTACTCAGGCCAGTTGTCCTTGAGCAGCCTTGTTTCTGCAATCTCAATGGCCCTTCTTGCAATCTGGGGTCGTCCTGTCTTGATACAGGCAGCTGTCAAGAGCCATAACAGCACTGCAGACCAAGCCACAGTCAGTAATTAATAGCAGATCCACGCGAGAGTTGAATGCAAGAATATGGTTTTATCTGTCTGGGGGTCCTCCTGAATGCAAAATAGGATGAGCTCGAGTAGTTCAGAGGATTCATTCAGATAATTTCCAAATCGAGGTGATTATAACCTTTTTTAATGTAAGTATATCCCCGATATATGCAATATTTCGGATGACTGTAAAACTACAGAGACATGTAGGCAAACTAATAAATGTCAATGCGCATATAGATGCAAATTGTTCATCTCTGTTGCTCCAGGTTAGTCCAAGAGTCAACACCATGTAAGAAATCTCATGCAAATTATACAACTTTTCACAAAATAACTATGCTGTATATGCAATAATTCAAATATTTTGACCCTGACAAGGAATTAAAATGAAAATCATGCTGTCGAATGGTAAAGCAAATCATAGTTATCTAGTTGACAATCACATGGATTTGAGAGCAGAATGGTTCTTCATATTCTTCTCAAACCATACCTGGCCATGATCCCCCATTATGGTAGCTCCACCGTGTATTCTTCGGGTCACACCCTGTGGTGATCCTCCACTCATGGTTCTCGATTGCAGGATAACAGACCTTCAGTGGCATCTCTCCTACCAACTCCTCCCACCTTGATTCGATTAGGTCCATGATAGCGGTCGACTGCTCTGGTGTTGCCAGGGATGAGAGAATTGCCACACAATTCCCAAGACAGAACCACCGAAAATCCATTCTTGCAGGGCTCACATTTCCCACAAAGTAGCCTCCACGGGTTGGCATAAAATCAAACACCCAGTCAGGAAGGGAGTCAGGGATCACATTGAACTTGTTCACGGCGGTGTGGGAGTACTCCTCAGTCTTGTAGCGATAGATGTCATTGAGCTGCTTCAGGTCAAGCCAGAAGTAACCCCTCATGTGGTAGCTAAGTGCATGTAAGCGTTTGACTATTCGCTCAACGAATTCCTTTCCCTCCACATCTTGCTTCAGGAGGAGCATTGCGCACCTTAGTGCCATGAAGAAGAGGGCTTGTATTTCGATAGGATACCCGTAAACACCCTGGAAATGGAAATGAAAGTAGACGTGAGGATTTGAGTTGAAGATCAGTTGAAAGGTTGGGTAAAATGCAACAATAGTCAGTACAACTTATAGAACAGGAAAAAAGGAGTAAAACCAAATACTAATGGTCTGCCTGGTGCTCTCATTTTTCATTTCTCAGGAGACAATATCCTACCCTATGCTTAAATGGATCTACAATAATGTGATCAAACATGCTTCTACCATATTTTTCCTCATTAAATTAAATAAAAGCAGATGAGAAGCTGGCTAACGTTTCCTGGCTTTTTGAGAACCAGCTTGCTGGAACCTACTGGTAAATTAGGATCTTACTCACTCTCAAGAGACCAAAAAGGAATAGCAGACAAAATCTGCACTGATCTATCAATTTAAGAAGCACCTTATCATTCCATCATCATCATCAATATATATATATATATATATATATATATAACCAGTGCATAATCATCAAAATAAAGGGTGAGATGGCAGACACTAATCAAGTATAGCTTCCATCAATTTGCAAGTGCAAGCTATGGTTGTAAATTCCAGTTTTACAAGGTTAAGAGAGAGGAAGGAAAAAGCCAGATCACATACTTTAGTAAAGCAAGCTATGACTACATGATGTGTCAGAACTCACCATTCTACGATCAATCATGCAGCAACCATCAGCACATAGGAGAGTTGGGAATGTGTCAAAGCCCTCTGACAGACACAAACTCAAAATGAGCCGCATACCCTTCTGGCACTCAGGTAGCTCGGCCAAGGACGTGTCACCTGTGGACTTTGTGTAGGCCCTGAGCAGAATGATCCACCAGAAGCCCGAGTCCACAGGGGCGACTCTCCCTATGGCACTCTCCCCAAAATCAGCTATCAGGGTCTCGTAGTTCCTTACAGGATCATGGAGCACTTTGAAGCTCGCAGGCATCACTCCTTCTCCAAGCTGGAACCTATCAATCTTCTTCTCCCATGACTGCAGGCGGAGAGTCTTCAATAAGAAATTCTTGACTATATCTGGTTCCCCATTCATCAGGAAAGCCAGTGCACTAGGAACAAAATCTCTCACAAATACCTATTCAGCAATAAAATGCTGGTGAATCATAATCCGCTCACAAATGATATTTTAGTGCCACATCTCCAAGAAACAAAATAACAGCACTGATAAAAGCCTAGCTTATGCAGCTATTCCTTAATCCATAGCAAGCATAGTTCTGCATCTTTCACCAGGTAATTTGTTGCAGGACAATGAGTATATGTTTCAATTAAAGGAAAAAGTGCTCTTAAGAAGCACCATAAATTTAAATGCATTTCTGGTTCTGTTACCTGATCATAGTTCAGCTTCTCTTCAGAATTGTCCAGTGCAGCTATGGTTCCAACAGGTTGGCCCCGGAAATGGACCAGAGACCTCCTCAGAGCTTCCCAAGCTTCAGCAATCATAGGATGGGTCTCGAATCCATTCTCTACCCTTGGGGTATTAAATCCCGACCTCCTACCAGGAGAGAACACATAATCAAAAATGTCACCCCTACGTGGCGACATTCCAATTGAGAGTTCGCTTTGATCACACGACCTCTGCCTCTCAATGTTCAGAGTCTTTGGCCTGTCCAATAACCTTGAAAGATCACAATCCTCAAGCTCAGCAATGGCAAACTGAGCATCCATTCCTCTTGCATTCCTGTTCTCCACGAGGCCATTTTGGGAGACGTCCAAAATGAGATTGTTAGACATTCTTGTGACTCTCGACTGAGGTTAATGAACAGTTCCTGAATTCAGTGCTCGTTCTCAGTTCTCTGCAATTAACCAACAACAAGAGAATCATGAGTTCTGCTCTATCAAAATGCAACTGCAACAGCATGAGGTTCAAAACATGTCCCCCAGCAACAGACAGTCCAGCTTACGAAAAACCATCCAAAGACAGACCACCTTGATCCACTTCCAATGGCATTAGCTCACATGACAATAGGAAAAAAAAAAAAAAAAGTCCATGAAGCAGACATGTATAGCATTAAAGCTCGATTGATACTGGGATCAGTACATTTCCCATTCCTCAAAGGGGCTACCTCTAACAGAAACCAAATAATTGAGGTATGATGATTTCTTTTCTTCCCCTACTTTTCACTGTCTTCGTACGAAAAGTGTGGGATCAGTGCATCTCAGGAATCATGGGAAGTTAGCCATCCAACAAAACAGTACAAAACAAAGAGACAGCACTGAGGGGAGAGAGAGGGGGGGAGAACTAATTATTGCGCAGGTACTACTTTCTTTTCAGAAAGATCAGAGCTTATTCAGGATATACAAGATCAGAGTCTCCGAGATATGAACAATCTCACGACTTAATGCATTTCAAGAACACTCCTTTTCTCTAGATCAAGAGACCAACCTTGGGGGCAAATTTGCTATCTTTCTGAGGCGAGAGACCCCCTTGGTGGGGCTCAATCAGAATCGGGTACAAGTGCAAGAGAGAGAAGGAGAAGAGGTTCTCTGTCGATTCTGCTAATAACAAAAACGTTTTCTCGGGACGCGATGATCGTCACAGTCGAGTCAGATGGTCCCCGCACCGCTCAGTCCCGAAGTTCCGGCGAGCCCTCCCTGGAAGATGGGGTTGGTATACGGGGCGACCAGCAGATGGGAAAAGAAGGGTCGGCGACCGCGATCACACAATGACCCGTGCAAAACTTGGGACCGTCCGTCTTCCCTCTGAAACCCGTCTCTGTGCTCGTTCTTGATTTTGTCGAGTTGTAGGAGCGAGGATATCAGTGACCCCGAGTGATTCACGTGGTGATAGCAACATAGGACATCAACCGTTCGGCGTACAACCTTTTGTTGTTGCCGCTGTTGCATGCGCTAGAGTCCGAGGTCGAAGTGTGTGACCTGCGAGGGCTATATGACACCGACTCAAGTGAGGTCAAGTTGAGAAAAATATCCTTCGTACTACTATCCGGGCCGATAAATTATGGCCAGACGACATATCATCAGAACTCAAGTCCGCAGGTCATCCAACCATATCTATAGCAAGCAACAAAATGATAGCAGGGGGGGGGCGCGAAATCAGAACCAGTGGCTCTCTTCTGACGGTCCGTGAAAAGTGCAAAATTTCGGTGTCGGATTAAATGGGAAGAGACCTGCATGCCGGCGACGTGCCCAGAGCAGATTTGAAGGGCAAAAAGGTAAATTCAGCACGTGACAACAGCAGCGACGATTAATAATAATGCTGCAGCGAGGAGCATCTTCATTCCTGCTCCCCACGTGTAAGGCCGACACACACACACACACACACAGTGTGTTACTCTGTGCCGTGATCGGGTCGGATTCTTTATGCAAAAGAATCTTGAATTTATGCTCGTGTTTGAATTTTTCAGATACAGATCCTCTGAGCTGAAAACATCCAGTTAAGTGGGGAATCACTGTGTAGATTAGACACGCTGACTCTCTCCCGTTGGAGATATATATGGCCTGCCGGATGAGGCTCATTTGGTTGCTATTCAAGTGGAATATCATAATAGAATCTTCGCTTAACCTCACGTGGTCAAGAGGAGGTCTGAGTCTGGGGATCACCTGTTCTCTTCTTTCTCTTTCAGCGAATCATTTAAGGGAGCAATGCCTACAGACGACACAAATTGTCAGACAATGGAACTCGGCCGGGCTCCAAAGGACCCTAAAGAGAGAGCCATCCAAGAAGTCTTGGTGAAACCAATCTGGCATGGACATCTCTAACTTCGTATGGAACAAAAGAAATACTGTCATCTGTAAGAGGAAAGCCCCACTGAAGCGAAGGGCTTGGATATCAATCTAAATGGAAGTTAAAGCAAGAGTACAGGTGACATTAATTGCTAGGCAATATTAAAGGGATAATCTCTAATCTTTCAGCAAAAATACATAGCACCGCAGCAGGTATCGCTCTACAATTATCATAATCATTCCATTCTATTTGGGAAGAGTACAAGATCCGAGAGTCGGTCTTTTAAGCATTGCATGGAGGTTTTTTCTCGAATTGTAAAACTAGAATTCAGAGGCACAGCTACAGAATGAGGAAGAAGCCTATATACTTGTCAAAGTTCAAAGAGCCGCTTCCCATTCATGAATTCTATGGCTCGAACGACTGCCTCATCGAGCATGGAACTCCCTTCCGTCAAGTTTTGCAGGTAATTCTCTGCATCCAAGTTCTTGCCATCCACAATGTAACTCACGGCTTTGATGAAAATAGCAGGGATTTTCAGCAAATCCGCAACATATGCAATGGCTGCTCCCTGAAATAAGGAATTCCAAAATCAAGCAAGAACGACAGAGAGCCTATGACAAGTGACAACTAGAAGAAAGCAAGAGTTCTAGACCAACATCCTTGTAGAACACAAATCAAATATTTGTCTGAGAAGACAGAAATATAGGAGGAGCCAATTAAAACGTTACCTCCATGTCTTTTACTGCAGCATCATTCGCAGTGATTAATTTCTCATCCTGAGGACAGATGTCTAGGGAGTTGCCAGTTGATAATTTCCCAGCCTGAAGCATGTAAATAAACATCATGCAGATGAACATTTATTTCTTATATATGCGAGAGAACTGCTACTGCTAATCTCCTGAATTTAGGAGTAGCTGACTCCAACTTGTGCAAAATAAAGAATAAGTCACAGATACTTGACTAGGTAGTATGCTTATATGTGAAGCATATGGAGTAAGAAGCCACCTAAAAATATGAGCTAAGGTCAGAGGTTAATTAAAGGGCCATGTTTTTGGTACATCCGGACCTAATATGGGTTGTAGAACAACACAGAGGATGAACACTTAGCAAAATCTTGTCCTAATTTCTAATTTCATAACCTTTGGATGCCCAACATGACAAACATTCCCTATATTATCAAGGGAGCAATCAGTAGACTAAAAGATTGACAAATTACATTTGATTTGTTCCCCTGGAAAAAGAGTGGCAAGAAGACAGGTTCAATCATCAAATAGTTGGCCTTGTTGAATAGAATCTAGGACATCATGAAATGCTTTGTGCTAATCACTGTATGAAACAACCTTTAGATTCAGTTCCCTCAGGAGATTGGTTGTCGAGAACGCCTGTCGAGTACCAATGCAATATAAATCACGAACCTGCAAAGGATTCAGGAAGATGAAAGAACATATGCAACATTGCAAAGAGTCAATAGTGCTTTGACAAAGTTTAAATATAATGAAGAAATAAAATGTCACATTGCACAAGTTCATGAGTCAAAACTGAGATAACAAAACCTGAAAGCTTTCATGACTTACAGGAAGAGGATTCCTTCTGTCATGGAATGCAACATGAGAAGCAAGAAACACATCCCCGATGCTTGCACCTTTTGACTGAAACCTTCACAAATTAGTAAGAAAAGAATAGCTTGAAAAAGTGTCTGCCAAGTGTTATAAAACAAGCTTGATATCTATATTCCACCAGCAAGAAAAAGTTAATATCCATATAGACTAATGCAAATGATACAACTGTTAGCATTTTCCAGGAGAATGCTTCCTTTTTTAAATATAAAGTCTAAGTCCAATTAGTCATTCAATAGTCAAAGTCAAGATTTTATTTGTAAAAACTATATAGAAAGCGAGACTACTTAACCAAGCAAAACAGGAAAGATGATAACAAGGAAGAGAGTGACAGCAAAATTTGGGACGAGTGAGACCAATTCGGGGTATACTGGCTGGGAAAAGCAATTATTATCAGAAGAAAAAGGGTATAATGATGGTATTTTCTGCCATTTTACATTGTACAACAAAGTAAATACATCTTTGTAAATAGCCTCACCTTTAAACCACCAGCTGTGCCCGCATTAATGATTAGATCTGGTTTCAATGCTTGAATGGATGCATATGCCACAAGAGATGCTGAGACTGTTCCTATACTATCGACTCCTGAACAAGTAATGCCTTCTTGAGGACTCAGAAAAAGCAATCTGGAGATAAGCAGACAAATAAACATCCGGCCCCCGATATAATTATAAACTATCAAGGGAAGGTCAATGTCAGTTGGAACGTGCATGAAATTTAACATCTTAGAGTGAATGTATCCAGGTTGGATACAATAAGTCGACTCTGGTTAATGCTTTGAAAGATGCAGATTAATTTAAATTTTCTAGAAGCGACAAACTTAAACCTGATCAAATCCTATTCCATATTCTTTTTTGCACACAGATAAGTACTCAATATTTACTTGATTGCTTTAGATTTTCCATTGTCTTCTTTTTATTCTCATGCCATCACTTCATGCAAAGAATCCTTGTAAATGATCATGAAGTGGTAGTAAAAGCATAACGTAATATTACACTTGATTACCAAGAAATGTTTAATAGCAATTCACATGTTAATGGAGGGTTACCATGGGCTAAATCCTGTCCCAGCCAAAGAAAATTTATGCACAACTCCTTGTAAATCCCATAATACCGAACCCAGGGGACACCTTCAGGGAACCTGCATTGGAGACAAAGCAATACAGCGTATTTGATAATATAGCAATCTAGAATCAGACGGAAAGCTCATCAGTTTAATGAATCCAACAAGATGGAACGAATGGTCCTCGCCCACTGAGGAGAAGTATAAATCAGAAACATAATACTCATCTTAAAAAATAGCAAGGTGGATATAAATTCATCAGATCAATCAAGAGTCCGTTAGAATACAAATTTTGCATCTTCGGCAAAATAAGCACAAATTTTCATCCGTAGAGAAGTTTCCTATATGGAATTCATTTCTCAGCAACCGCATAGAAGCTATTATCAAGCACAAATCCTCAAAGTAGCGGTAAGCTTACAAGGTAGCATCCTCTGTAAGTTGAAATCTTTTCACCAGCGCGAGAGCTTGAGACCTCACAGCTGAAAGCCCAAGTTAACGCCGAGGTCAGAAATGGAGAATCACGTAATGACGCAAGCAGCAGACTACAAAGACTGTCTATAATTAATGGAAATCAAAGCAGAAATGCTGGTATACGGTGAGGATCCACATCTCGATGTTCAGTACTCTAACGCTGAACGCGTTCAAGCTACGCGGCGAGGTCGTCGCCCCGGTAGATCCCCAAGAAGAATCCATTATCAGGAAACACTCCATATGAGAAAGAACTGCCATGTACCTACTATGATGACGACCGAGGAGATGGGGCGGCTCTGAGCTTCCTCTGAAATGCCGGCTCCATCGCCATTGCCGGCCGCCATTACCTCTGCTTTGAGCAGAACAGAGTTCATTTCCTCAAAGGGGAACATTATGTGGCCGGCGCCTTTCCACCAAATTAGAAAAGTTTCCAGTGAACCGGGTGTACGAGAGCCCAATGTCCGAAGACATTTGATCTCCGGGCTAATGTGATCCCGCGGTTCACATAAAAAAATCACCCATTTAGGCAGACAGTCAGGGAAATTTACAGAATCGCCCCTTAATTATTGATAGTTTCGACAAATTACCTATCAAATTTAATAAGAATAGACCATTATTTTGCTTGTAGCCTCATGCATCAATGGGTAATGTCCTTTTCTTGCATGATTCTATGGCATAGTTTATCATAATGTTCCGGATAATCTACGTGACTCATTACCATCTATTGGACCTACTAGTACATGTTCACTTTCCAATCCCAACGTTGCCGCTCATCAAAATCGAGTGTGTCTCTATAGAGATCAAAATATACTGCAGTTGCATTGCTGAGAATGCTTCAGTAAGATCAAAACATGCAAGGAGATGAGATGGTTTTGATCCGACATACCGGGTCAGTCCAATGATTGAGATGCATACAATTTAACGTTTCTGTCTGGTTGAATTTCGGTTCTCGGAGACATCCAGCTATGAGCGTGAGTTGCATAATAGTTCAAGACTCCCATTTTGCAGCTATTACATATAAAGAGTTTCAACAAGAGGGAAACCTACCAAATGAGATCGAAACAAAGTCACCATCTCGAACCACCCCTTGTACCAACTGATCTGAACTATGGTGTCCATCGAGACTGCTGCGAAAGTTCGCATCTAAACAGGAGCCTCTGCAGTACATGCGGCATTGTTGCTCATGACAATCGTGATACCGGCAATCAAAGCTCGGACAGTCGCTTCCCCTTGATTGTGTTTACAAGTCTGCCAACTGCCTCACTGAGGACATTTGAAACATCAGTCAGGTTCTCGTGGAATTCCTCCACAGATGGATTTCCTGTATCCACGATGTTGGTGACAGCTTTCAAGAATACGGCAGGGATTTTCAGGAGATCTGCTACATAGGCAACAGCTGCTCCCTGACACCAAAAGACATGCATTGCTACTAGATCATGGGAGCATCCAATGGACATTAAATATTTTTTCCGGACTCCAAGAGGGATCCTGAGAAGATTATTTACTGGATCAGATCATAGGAAATATCACCAGACTAGCAGTTGATTTTGGAAAATATACCTCCATGTCTATAAGAGTAGCATCAACAGCTCTTACTAATTTTTCATCCTCAGGGCTCATATCAAACGAATCACCAGTGGACAACTTCCCAGCCTGAAATAGACAAGTAAGCATGAAAAAAAGTAGACTCTGATAAAATATGCGAGCATCTCAAACAAAAATGTTGTGTGCATTCACATTTTAGACACCTGATTTGACCATTTGCTTTCTCCATACTAAAAAAACAAGTTGAACAACTAATGAGAACAGATTTCCTGGTCTGTGTATGTTTTTATTTTATGAATGAATTCCCTTGATTAAAAAAAAACAATTTGAGCAACAGTTAGTTCAAAAGTTCCTGTATAGAAATTTACTAGCACAGTACTTTTTCTATTTAATTTGTACTACCTGGTATCCATAAGCTCAATGGGCTTGATCAATCCACGTTTGAGTAATGCTGAATCATTAATGGGTAAATCTCTCCTAAACATGGATTTTTCCATTCACAAAATTCAAATCCGAAACCTCACTTGAGGAGAAAATGTGTTGAACCACCTGGATCAATCTCTAACTTAGGAGTTACTGTGCATAATCACCTTAAAGTTAAGCTCCTTCAGAATAAGCGGCGTTGAGAAGGCTTGGCGCAGACCGATTCCATACATATCGAAACCCTGATGATAAAAGCTACAAGAAATTAGTCTCAGAAAAGATTTGGCTTGCCATCCCATTGAAGATTATAATTATTTCAGGTTGCTGATCAAGTGAGTAAATAGCACAGCATCAAGCTATACATGCAATACTTGCAGAGAGAAGCAGAAAGTAGCTGGAGAGTTTTAAACCACTTACAGGCAGAGGTATCCTTCTATGATTGAAAGCGACATGAGACACGAGAAATACATCTCCAACACCTGCTCCCTTTGACTAAAGTATGTCATATAAGTTTCAAATACTTCACAAAGTGATAAAATAGGCAGCTCTGTTCAAATCTAACTGATAACATGAAAGAACAGAACAAGGATGACTCTAATCATACGGTCAAGAAACATAACAAATAATTTCACATGACTATAATTGTGAACAAGAAACTCATGAATGACATAAGATTCATCCAGTGACCATTTCTCAAGTTATCCAACAAGATGGAGGTTGCAAAATAAATGGATTCAGAAAAGTTTATGATGAGAAGTGTCGATCAAGCTTACACTGAAGCCACCAGCAGTCCCTGCATTAATGATTAGGTCAGGCTTTAATTCCAGCATAGATGCAAAAGTCACTAGTGCTGCTGAAATTGTACCAATATTATTCCCACCTAATAATAATTTAGACCAAAGTCAGAAAGAGGACATTCACATAAAAGGAGATAAATCCAAAAGTTGTATCTGGAAGAGGACACAGCAGATTAATTGATGAACTGGCCCTTAATTGCTAAATGAACATAATAGGCATGATAAATGATGTTCAGAATCAGTTTGTTCCATAAAAAGAATCAAGATACTATGTTTTCTTGTAGAATAAAAGTTCTCAAATCCCTCAGAAAAGAAAGAATTCTAAAACTAAGACAAATGGCCAGTGAAGTCCCTACCAAGAAGTGGGTCTTGTCCTGGCCATATTACATTTATTTCCAGGTTCTCATAAATACCATGATACCGGACCCAGGGCACACCTCTTGGGAACCTGAAAATGATGCATCAATGTACTCTCGCAAAAACAAAGAAGCAAGATCTGAAGCAGCACAAAAAATGCAATGAATTCTCAGGAAGACCTGTCAAAATGCATGATTGCACTAGAAATTTTAGTTTAACAACACCAGAGTAAGCCTGTAGTGTGAACATCGTGATGGATCAAGATTACATGACAGATCGAGGAAAACCTCCTACAAACTTTAAGGATGTGAAAGGTTGACAATCGGCATGTTCTACCCATATGTTGGAACACTGTGCTTCACTTATTTATTGCAAGAAGAAATTGCTTGTAAATAATGAAGAAATCATTTCCATTTTCCCCTTCAAAGGACACATACATCCGGCTACAGCCAATGAGCGGAAGAAGCTTACGTTGCAGTATCTTCTGAAAGACCAAACATGTTCAAGATTGGAGCAGCTTCAACCTTCATAGCTGCCCATCAACGGCAGAACACAGGTGAGCACAAGGGCACTGAATACAAAGATCATACTGAAAGTCAAGGCTGAACATCAAATATGAGTGGACTTCCCATCAGAAATCAGGATCAGGGTGCGATTAGTAAGGATGGGAAGTTACGAAATTTCTAATTTTTATCTGGGAACAGAAGCTACCTTCCAAGGGTCAATAAGGAGATTCAAGGAACCATCAAATTCGAGGTCCACAGTGAATTTCGTCGACTCGTTTCGTAGCTGTGAATGACTGTAGATAAAAATCGGCGAGAAAGAGATGCAAGTAAGTACCGACGATAAAGACGATGGTGGAGATGGGTCTGTCCTGGGCTCGGACTGCATCTTTACTCTCAAGCAGATCCATGATCTTTCACAGAGAGAGAGAGAGAGAGAGAGACGGAATTGAAGTCCTTTCCTCTCTTTCCCTGTAACTAGAAGAACTCTAGTTCTCAATTAAGCAGCTTTGTCACTGGCAAGCTCCTAGTCTCCAGCAGCCACTTGAGTGTGAGCCTTGNCCGGCAAGCTCAGAGTCTCCAGCAGCCACTTGAGTGTGAGCCTTGTAGAGAAACTTCGCGGAGCCGGTGCATGTGAGACCAACTCAGATCAATGTGAGCTTCTGTTACATTGCAGTAATCTTATCAAAATGATCTTGCCTGGTTGAAATAATCCCAGGCTTTGTCCCTTTTTTCTACCGTCTTACTCGGAATGGACTCCTGGTACCGTTCTGCTTCCTTTAAATTTGATCCGAAGGTGGATACAACTTTCCCAGATATTCATCTAATGGAAGTGCCAGTTGTGAATTGAGCATATACAGCTGATAAAAGTATCAAGAGAAGAACGACAGAATGATTTATCATACCATTGCAGGGATTAGCTGGGATACAAATATCGGGGATTAGCTGGGATACAAATATCGGGTGATGCCGAAATATTTTATCTAGGAACTGTTCATGAGATCGTATTCATATGCTGTTGATAGACAGACCATCGGTAAATATCATTCGATTGAACTCTGGAGTGAACACATCCCCACGAATAATCATGAGCTCCTCAAAGGCTCAACCAAACTTGCAGTGGCAGTCACGTGGAGCGAGATGAGATCTGAGCGGGAACTTTCCATCTGTTTCCTCATAGACCAACAGCGTATTATGTAAGTTACTTCTTCAGAGCTCAGATAGGGACTTCCCGCTTATGAAGTCGATGACCTGGGTGACTGACCGTGCGAGTGAGGCAGTTACTGTGGCCAGATTCTGCAAGAATTCCTCAGCGGTCGGTTTTTCTCCATCAACTAAGTCTGTTACTGCTTTTATGAATATTGTAGGAACCATCATCATGTCTGCTACATAAGCAACAGCTGCGCCCTGCGTAGGCCAAAATTTTCAAGGAACAAAGAAGGTTCGGTTTAGTGCAATAGATTTGATGCGGTAAACAGCAAATCAAGTGCATCTGGAGCACATCACTTTCAGCCTATGAGATGCATAATCCATTGGAAGATATTTTGGAAGAAATATTTTTCAAGATTTATTTTGCTGATTGTGTCCAGTGCAATATATGTTTATGCTTTTCTTCATCTCTCTTTAAAATAGGAATGATGAAAACATTCAGTTAAGTATATGTAGAGGTGGCAAAGCTTACCTCCATATCCTTGATCGTAGCATCATTAGCAATAATTGAGGCTTCATCTTGAGGGGAAACATCCAAAGAGTCGCCAGTAGACAGTTTCCCAGCCTAGAATATGCACAAATTTGTAATTGAAGGATATAACAGAGAAACAAAAAAAAGCATATGACTGCCACACAGAGGATGGTTGAGTCTCTGTCAAGAAATCCAGTTACATGCTATGCGCTTCCAAGACAGTGTATTAGGGTGAGGGAGAAGTACCTTTAGGTTGAGCTCCTTCAAGAGATTTGGTGTTGAGAAGGCTGGACGCAAGCCAACTCCATACAGATCAAAAACCTGCATTTATTCACAAGTCAGATAAATTTCACTGGAGAATTATTTGCACCACTAGCTCTGATTGTGACGAGATTTATCACCAAATACTGCTAACAATATACCTATAAAACAAACAGGCTCTAGTAATGTAAAATTTCTCTTTTATATCATGTCCCTTTTACACCAGGAAACAAACAAGTCCTCTGAAGCATCTTATGATGTCATTTCTGGGGGGATAGATACACTGACAGCAGTTTAGTTCTGCATATACCACATTTCTCAACATGATATGTTGGCCAAAATCTGAATGTTGGGTGCTTACTCCTTGATACAAGAAGGTAGGAAAGACCTTGGTTCAATAGAGAGCAAATACAATTTGTATTTGAGAATTTGTTTAAGCGAGGTCAGAGCTGGATTCATGTTGCATAAACACAGCTTACCACGAAACCAGAAAAACTTGAGATGATCTAACATACTTTTAGTTTATAATTCAATTAAAAAACTAAGTTCTTCTACAAGTGATTATATAGAGTGAACTCACTCTAACACAAAGCAAATTCATATTATCACCACAGTTTGGAATCAGGGGTCTGACCAGTGGACCAGGTGCTTACGACTCTCGGTTGTGATAAAAAGAAAAATAGTTACTTCATAATTTATGATAAGATAGCTTGTAACTCACTGGGATAGGTATTCGTCTGTCGTGGAAAGCAACCTCAGATGCAAGAAAAACATCACCGATGCTTGCTCCTTTGGCCTAAATGAGTTGAGGAGCAAGCTGTTAGAACCAGTGCTGAAAGAATTGCACAGTAAAGCAAATAATTGATCTTCAGAAGAATCCTAGTTTTTGGTGGCTCTTTCAGAAACTGGGTGGTGCCCACACTTTAATATACAGAAATAACACGACATGACAATAACTTAGCATTACATCAGATGAAATGTGAATATAGAACTATGAAGGTATTCTAAAATACCTTGAAACCACCAGAAGTGCCCGCATTTATGATTAGGTCAGGTTCTAATGCACAAATAGAAGCATAGGTCACAAGAGATGCAGATATAGTGCCCACACTATCAACCCCTTGATAAGCACAAAGAGGAAGAAAAAAGGAATCAGAATCCCGCAAGAGAGAAGTAGAGATTAACCATCTTTAACATGGAGTATCGCGCAAATCACATGAGTCTCTAGATATATGTCCTAGCACTTACAAGAAAATCTGCATGAGCAAGAAAAAAAGGTCTAAAAAATGAAAATATTCTGAGGGTCCAACCATGAGCAGGTCAGGTCTGGCCCATCTTACAATAAAAGCAAGCAAAATTTTTTCAGCACGAGATGGTTCAGAGAAATTCAGCAGATATTGCATGGGTAAAATGATAGAAAATTTGCACAGGATGATCACATCTAGAAAATATTTCACTGGTCACATTTTTTTGGTGCAAACATGTCTTTCTTAAGGTCAAACATAGGATCAGTAGTATGGGAAGAAACACAGCAATCATGCATACTTATTCACTTTAAGAAATGAGACAAGTTGCATTGACTTTTCCAAAAGATAAGTATGATCAAAGTAGGGCTACACAAAAGAATGGCAACCAAACAAGTAACCGCATTTAGCAAATTGTTTTTCAAGAGATCAGCTTACCTAAGGTTGGATCTTTTCCAGGCCAAATCAAGTTGATATTCAAGTCCTTGTAAATACCATGATACCGAACCCAAGGAACGTCCTTTGGGAACCTGCATCATTGTCCATTGAAAAATGAAACCTGGTAGAATGGACAACTTATATTTTATTCCTAAACTCAAGAACTTCAATCTGCTTGAAGAGTTGCCTTTAGCACTAGTCTTCCTTCCATCTAAGCTAATGAAAAGACTCAAATAATTCTTCACAAGGAGTCCCACTTAGAGGCACATATGGCTAAGACTGAAATTTGACACCTTAGCTCCAGCTGCAAAACTCTGGTTTAAACAGTGATTTGAGATCGAGCATTGACAATAAAACTGTCTATCATTTCAAATGATACCTGAACAGCTACACCTACAAATGAGTATTAGAAATTCTTTTGTGCTAGGGTACCGATTCAATATTGGTAGGAAGCTATTCTCTGCTTAAACAGCTTGCTCCATATACACGATCTTGCTGCATATTAGGATCGGATGAATGCTAAACAATTAATTATTGGACTTGGACCATGCTTCTATCCAGATGTATTCAGTTTCTGGATGCTTGATCTATCACTCTTATTGACCAACTTTGAGCATAGCTCTACGTGACATGGCCAATTTATCCGCCGCTCTAATCAAATGATGAAAGGTAGTAGGAATTGAACAGAAACAGCAGCGGACAATCAGGAAGTAAGAGACAGGTAACTTACACGGAGTCACTGTCCTCAACGAGCTGAAACGTGTCCACCAGAGGAAGAGCTTCAGTCTGCATAGCTGAACATTGCAGAAGCCATCATAACCGAAAAATTCAAAGCAAGAGAACAATGCAACAACGCGCAAATGCCCCAGGTAGGAGAGGGAGAGAAAGGAATTGCAATCTTTATGGCTTTACCGATGATGATGACGACAGTGGAAATTGGCCGTTTCTTGAGCGGGGCAGCAATGGCTTCCCCCGCAGCTTCTGATCTGACGCCGTGAGTAGCCATGGCCTTCTTGCCCTATCCCTTGCAGGGTGTTCCAATTCTTACCAGTTTCACGAGAAATCAATCTGCAAAAGGGTAACGAGGAAGAAAGGAAGTCCGAGGGGGTGACGGGATAGAAAAGCCGGCCAGAGAACAAAGACCAAATATGCTTGCAGGACCAATGGCGCTGCCAGCAGCACTATACAGGTGTGTGTATATATATATATATTTTTTCAGTGATTTTGGGGCAATGTTGTCCAATCGGATAACTCCTTCTTGTTGGGTTCTCGAAGAAACCAAAGGAAACCGACATTATCAAAAATTCAAGAAGTAATCCAATCAGCAAGTTGGCATTTTTCATGGGCCACCGCAGGCGGGCCAGCGCGAAGTGGACTGAACGTGTGGGACACGGAGTGTTTCATAGCTTATTACAAATCAGGAAGCATGAAATTTGGTGGCATTCACTCTGTTATTAGCCTCTCTTCTTTGGGAATATACCTCTCGGATCAGTCGATGTAGGACAGAGATCTTCTCTATATCGGTTTCACTTGCTTTTCCAGGAAATATCAGGATCACATTGCTTCTTCATGCTACATGATATTGGCTTCCGTCATTTTCACCCTTATGTAATCATATTGAAACAGCTTATTTTTATTGATTTTACAGTTTATTTCATGCCAAATTCCAACCCGGATCAATGAAATTGAGATCCGGTTCTTCCTGGTATTTTTGCCTCTGCCAGGTTAGATTTATATTCAAGTACTAAACATCGGTAGATTACATTGTCGGTGCGATCCATCAAGCTTGCTGTTTCCTCTATATAACATTAGTGAACTTTTGGTCTATCCCATGAGTGAGTACTAACTTGCACGGCAATTTTCAAATTACGTGTTACTGTATGATGAATATAATGACAGGTAATCCAATCAACCAGAAGCTTATAAGAGAACTCGGGTCGTCTGACCATAGAGCTGCTCCCACGAGGACTAGATGAGATGTGTCGATCAACTTGGTTGTTCGATTTAAGATCAAATCTCACATTCAAAAGAAGATGGGTCCCCTGAATCTAATCGTCCAACTAACATCCCGTTGCGAGTAGGTTTGGCTTGTGATTCAACGCAGCCCGATTGTAGTATTGACTTGCCCCTATCGATCAATAAATCCCATTTTGCAAAATTAAACGCCTCCTAGTTGTTCTGTAGTTGCTGATTGTCCCACATGAATCTCATGCGTAGATTCACCTGATTCTATCGGATGAAAGACCCAAATTCAACACTACGAATTTTACAACGTGAAAATAGTCTAATCTGCTCACCCGGTGCACAGGTTCAAGTTCTTGAAGTTTGTTCAGCCTCCGGGTATTTTTGGGTCGATTCATGTTCGGTTGGCTAGACTCGTTACTTCTACAGGGACCCCTGCAGTCTCTCCCTTTATCATTGTATATCGATTCTCTTTTTTCAAACCCCGAAAGTTGGGATTTTTATGNAGTCTCTCCCTTTATCATTGTATATCGATTCTCATTTTTCAAACCCGGAAAGTTGGGATTTTTATAACACCAGAGTCTAGTTTCTACCCTGATGGTGGCGACTGGCAATCATCATTGATGATAAGTTTGTAACTGGTCGAGCATAGCACAACTTGCACGCCTGCATATGTATATTCATCCACTTCAGGGTGCAATCAACCAACAGCAGATGTTATGGTGTCTTTGCGTGGATGCTGGGAAGGTCTTTAATGGAGCTGGTTAGACATGGACATGGCTGTTCCCTGCAGCAGCATCCCATGCTTTTCCCTCCATGATTTTGTCGGGAAACATCTTGATCTGATCATATATATAGTACAGAAATAGGAGAATTTTCAGAATGGATGAGTCGAGAGGAGAGAGAGCACGTCGATATATGTAGTTTGGGACACAAGATTCATACGGTATATCATGAATAGGACTTTATATGCGCCTTAATCAATGGGCTTCCCCAATTGCAAACTGGCTCCACTGTGTTGCTCGTAATCTTCCTACGGCCTGCCCAGAAAAGAAACAAACAAAGAAGGTCCACAAGGCCCAATTACTAACCACAAGCACTTGCAAGTGATTTTTGAGCTTAGTCAGGGCTTTATGGATCCAATCAAACAACTATAGTCTGCACTCAGCAGTAACACATCTAAGTAGATGCTATTAAAAGTTACTATATGCTCATCAAGGATGATATTCTCCAACCACCAAGATCGGTTTGTTAAAATTACTTTGATATCTGTACAGCTAAGGTATTGAGTTTGAATTAGTGGGTCCTGTAGGCACCCGTGTCATTCTTGGATTATTAAGAGCTCCTTATCATTCACTATTACATAAATATCCAGCAGCTAAACCAGGGAAGTAAAACTCACAGCTGAGAATTGTGACGTTTTGTTCATCTTACAGATACATTCAGAAAGGTTCCATGGGAATTCTATTCTCCAACACTGCACAAGCTAAACAGATGCTATGAAGATGGGTCTTTATATCAATGGAAGGTTCTGATGTTCGAGAAGGCCGCTTTCCAGTATATGCAGGTGAAACCCAGAAGAAGAGATATGTTGTTCCTATGTCTTAGTCTTACATGAAGCATCCTTTGTTCCTGAACTTGTTGAGTCAGGCTGAAGAGGAGTTCGGGTTCAATCATCCTTTGGGCAGTCTCACCATTCCATGCAGAAAAGAAGTGTTCACTAGTCTCACTTCTTGCTTGTAGCCTCCTAAGATATGTAAAACTTTGTACTTGGACGATGGCCCCATTAACAAGTGCTGACAGTGATATAGCAATTCTGGAAAGAAAAGTGAACATTTTTTGCAGTGGTTTGTCGTATACAAGACCTATTTAAAGGAAATCGCATTCTGTATTGGCTGACAATTTTCTTGCCATTTCTCTTCTTGGTAATGTACTTTTTTTGCTGCAATCTCTAAGCTGAAGTTGCTTTAATATGTGAATTAGAATCTGCACAAACTCTTAATCTTACCACTACAAATGGCATGAGGTGAGGCTTTATACATGACAATTTTGACACTTTCTGCTGGAGGGAAGATCAATTATAGAGAGTGACAAAACGCTGATCTGTTCATTTTCATTAGTTGAACAGCCTCTTGTTGCTCTTTTAGATCAACTCTGAGGGTGCAGCTGGACACTGATCATTGTCGTCTAAATTTCCAACTGTCTCGAATTTCCTAGTCAAATTCTAGCAATAAAAGCAGTCCTCACAAGTTAATCCAATTATGAATTTTTGCCAATAGTTGTTCCTCAGCCGAAAAAAGTAATGTTTCTGGTTTCACTGTTTAGCAAGTGAAATCAGTTGTATCCCTAATATCTGCTGTCAACAATTTATATGACCCTAAAATATAAGTTGCTAGGCATTTGAGTTGGCTATGATGAAAATGAGAACGTGCAGAACAAAATCAGTAAATGTAGAGTCAACTCCAATTCTCGAAATAAGCTGGGGCCCTTTAACCTGAGCTTTAAATAATGGAGGCTACTAGGGCAAATTACACTGTGGGGTTGGTATCAATGCCCTCAGACAACCAACCAACACTTCTTGCCCATGTTTAGGTACTCACACATGAGCTGACTGCTTGATTTGTGACACTGAATTATAGGGTAATCTTCTTACCACAGGATTTAGCCTTTGAATAGAGCCCTTCATTATAATGGTCTGCCCAAATGCAATGCATAATAGGATGGTTGCTTTTCAAAGTCTCCTATTGAATTGGTGGGAATGACATATTTTCTTGGAAAAGTGGGTCATACAAATTGCCGACTGTTGAACCACATCTGTATGGTATCAATCGAACACTCATTGAAGGCTGGGAGGCAAAAGCATGTGATTCTCTCTTGGACAAATTCCCTTTGCAAAGGACATAGCTGTAATACCGTAGCCTGTAGGGAAAAGAATATATTTATTTGACTATATATACACCACAGCTTGGTTGGAGCAAACTCACACTCGAATCTTATCTTCAAAAACAGATCATTTCTTGTCAACACAGTTCTTTCCCAGAGGGCATATACAAGAAGTTTCATAAGAATCGATGGCTATTCGACTCCCTAAGGTTGGCCATGCTAAGCATATGCTGCAATGTGGTGTCCTGCCGTCATCAGAAGGCTCTGAGGTTCCGAAAGGCCACTTTGCTGTGTATGTTGGAAGTCAGAAGAAGAGATATGCAGTTCCAATATCCTACTTGAAGCATCCCTCATTTCAGAACTTGTTGAGTGAAGCTGAAGATGAGTTCGAGTTCAATCATCCTACAGGCGGCCTCACAATTCTATGTGGGGAAGAAGAGTTCATTAGCCTTACATCTTGTTTGTAGGCTAAAGAAAGACAGAGAATCCATAGCTTAGGAGGATTAGCTCATTGCTGAAACTGCAGCAATTTTGGATAGGAAATTGTACATTTTCAGATACAGAGGTTCTTCTCATATCAGCTTCTGATGTTTATATTCTAGGAGGTGGTTTGGCTGTTTCCATGGAAATCTTGAATGTCATTTTTCACTGAAATGAACAAAAGACCGGAATACCAGTAAAATGAACAAGTTTCTGAAATCCGAAGGCAAAAGAGAGGGAAAGAAAAGCAGAACTTAAAAGGCCAAAATTCATCTTCTAGGCATCTTAGGACAGTTAATGCTTGAAGACTACATTTCTGTCATCAAGAATTTGCCTCTAGTGTGTAGCTAAAACTGCACAATTTCCTCTAGGATTTCCATCATTTACCCTACTCTGAGTAGACTCTTTGGTATGAAAGAATAAAATGGAAGGAACTGAATGAACATTTTCCTCATTAATTTCATTTTTCATCTCGTTACATTTTGAGATGCATTCTACTGCCGTGAAATTTTATTTTCAACTTGATGCTATGAAGGTTCCTTCCAAAAAAATTCGACAATGCTCATTCAAACATCTCTCAAATGTTCTAACTCCTCACCATGTACAACATCCTGATAATGAACAGCATAAGAGAAAGTTCCATGCACAAGAAACTTGACATGGCCTCTGCTAGTGCCATTTTGAAGATGTTTGATGGTTTTCATTGAAGTACAAAATATAGGTGTGCTAGCATTTTGATTAGCAAAGAAGTAGACAACCTTTATTACATTTCTCATTGAAGATAAAATTGGCACATCATCGCCAGGCATGTTATGGATTTCCTCCTTCATGGCTTTATATCTCTATGGGCTTAGAAAAAAGAGGCGACTGATGCATGATGCTTCTCTGCGAAGGATCATGAGACTACCCATAGGATGATCGAACGCGAACTTCCTATTTCATCTCAAGCTAACAAGTTCAGGAACCAAGGATGCTTCAAGCAGGAAATGGGAACTATGGATCTCTTCTTCTTTGCTGCACTGACATACACAAAAGAACGGCCTTTTTGGACCTCTGAACCCTCTAGTGATAGGAGGACACATCATTGTAGGATCTGCTTAGCAAGGGTAGTGCCAGGGAAGTGAATAGCCATTGATTCTTATGAACTCTCTATATATGTTGGCTAAAAATGATCTGTTTGAGGCTTTAGATTTGTAAGAACTCTTATTTTGACATGGGATTTCATTCAAAGAGGGAGATATGATATATATTTTCCGACAAAAGATCTCGCTTTTATGAATTTATGATAGAAACATATTACACCAGGGAAAAAGGAAATTACTTAACTGAACAGAGAACTTCCATATCTCATTCTCACTGATGCAAGTAAATCAATATACATATAGTCCAAACAAAATTGTAATGAGGGTCAACAATGTCAGTTTTTGGGTTTTTCCTCCCCAAGCCTATAGACAAGATGTGAGACTAATGAATACATCCTCCGGGCAAGGGATTGTTAGACCACCCATAGGATGATCGAACCCAAATTCCTGTTCGGCCTGGCTCAATAGATCTTGGAATGAAGGATGATTCAAGAAGGAGACTGGAACAACATATATGTTCTTCTGGATCTCTCCTACATATATTGGCAAATGGCCTTTGGGGACATCTGAACCCTCTTGTGAGAAGACTACTTGACGCCTTAGGATCTGCTTGGCATTTACAATCTTCAAGAAATGAAAAGCCATACTTCTCTTCCTGGTTTTTGAACTCTAAGAATTGGATTTCCTGTTCTCTTTTGAGCTATGCGCTCTTCAAGACTTGGATTTATAAGGCTTGCTTTGGCTGGGGATGGCTACAATGAGAGCCTATATATATATAAAGAGTTCCTCTGCAAGGACAGCTCTTGCTGGTGCTAGGGTCCACTAAATTTAAGGGCATTTAACCTAAAGAACTCACATGGCTTTGCCTCCTGAGAAGCAATGATGAGAGTTTGATTGAGCTGGATGCCCTGTGGGGCTTACCTTCTGATAGAGTAAGGTAAACATGGACCAGCAGAAGTTTGGCCACATAATTTTGCTTTATGGATAAGGACTAGTCATCCCATGTGATCATGTTTCGTGACCCTTGCATGGAAGGTTACTTGTGTTAGATGAACATGGACCGTACAGTCGAAGGTCCAACCCTGTTTTCTCTCTTACTTTCATTTTCATTTACAGGTAGGATCCATTATTCTTTTCTGATAAGAGAGTTCTCTTTAATTTAGAGAAGTTTTCTACACAAGACATCCACTGCAAGAACCACATGCAGCATATACTTAGCATATACATATACTTCAAATATCTTCATCATGTGTAATGGCACAATTAACTAAAACTATGACAGAACAAGTTTGAAAATAACCAACTCGATATAAGTTCTCAGAAAAATGGACTTGTGTCATGTAGAAACATTACATTCTTGTTGATGCTAATAAGTAATTTGAAGCAGGATGTCAAATGTACATATGTGATAACAAAATTGATGTCACAGGGTTAATGTCGTTAGCAAGTAAGCTCTCCTTGAAAGCAATTACACAAAAGAGGTGAGAGTGAGAAGTACACGTCCAAAAGGATTCTAAGGTCATACATAGAATGGTTGAATATACAACTCCTTTTTTACATGATTTAATTGGTCCAGGTACAAGGAGCGCTTCATGCAGGAGGTTGGAAAATGTGTCTTTTCTCTAGGACTATCATCAGTATATAAAACAAAATGACCTTTCTGATCACCCGACTCTTCTAGCAGTAAATTAGAGTGACAATGTAAGATCTGCTTTGGATGTGCAATCTGACCCAAATTTCCATAATATTTCATCTACAAACTCTGACTTGTTTTCTCAGGGAGAATTTTCTGCTAGCGGTTTGACATAAGGACTCACTTTATCATGCAAGAGTGAACTCACATATGTATGGCCTTCATTAACCAATAGAGAAAATTCACTATTGTCAATAGGAAATCTTCTGAAGACTCTACTGATCTTTCCATCCTATTGAGCAACAACAAAAACCTGATTGATCGATCCATTTTGCAGCCTGCTCCTGTACTCATTCCGTTTTCTCCCTCAATTCGTACGACCTACTAACTCAAACATAGAACATAAAATTTCTGTAGGGATATAAGCAAGATCATACATGGGAGATCACTAGATTCAGGGGCCAGATTTTGCTAGGCAGTGGTTCTGTGTATGAGATTCTTCATTGAAGGATCAGTAGCACATGGACATGTGGACCTCACCTTGAATGTTGTTGACAGGATGAATGAATCCCATAGCTAAAATCCTGTCTGATTTAAGTTGGCGCATCCTATCCCCCACAATTTTTTCTGTCCTTTATTCACCTATCAGGCTTTAAAGCTCAGGGTCATAATGGAACTTCAATCAGTCTGGTGTCAATCACGTTCTCATTACTAGTTAGATGGCAGAGCCATGTGACTTCCTCAAGGTGTATGCCCTCAGAAAGGACCTAGGGGTGTTCCCATGGACCCCCAATACATTTATTAGGATAAGGAAGGCCCAGCAGCTGTCAATGGCATCCTCATTATGTATAAGAGCTTCCTCAGAGTTTATCAATCCATCACAAAAGCTCTTCTACAATATCCAAGCCTTAAAGAAACCCAACACCTACTGCTGTAGACTGAGTACTTCCTTTCATCTTCTTCAGCAGACTCATGGCAATTTGCTTCCCGAGGATTCCTCAAACTAAGCAAATGCTACAACAAGTTGCCGAGGGTTCAGATGTTCCAAGAGGCTATTTTGCTGTGTATGTTGGGGAAGAACAGAAGAAGAGATACATTGTTTCCATCTCTTACTTGAAGAGAACGTCATTTCAAGAGTTGTTGTTTCATGCCAAAGAGGAGTTCAGGTTCCATCATCCTATGGGTGGACTCACCATCCCTTGCAGAGAAGAAGTGTTCGTTAGCCTAACTCATAGTTTGTAGTATCATAATAGATGTAATACCCTAGCTGACCCAGTTAACCGATTTGAAAGAAGAAGATGGTACATCATTATCTTTTGTAAAGGAAAACCTTATGTTATAGATGCAAATTTCTTCTGTCATGTCTATGTCAGTTCCTGCTGCTCTGAGATGTCTAAATCTTTTTGGTGTACACTGTATTGGTTCGAGCTGATTCTTCACTTTGTAGTGCAGAAAGCACAGATCCAAATAAAAGAAATAAAGGAAAAATATGTAACTTCGGTAAAAATTTTTATAAAAAAATAAAAGTTGAAAAAGAAGACAGTTAAGAAGTTTTTTAATGTTAGAGGTAAAATTAGAATTCCCCTATCCTTAAAATTCCTCAGGCATTTAACAAATAAACTAATTACTCAGATAAGGATCAAATGGTTTCACTACAAAAAGCTTTCTAAATGTTACCCAAAAAAAAAACTGTAATGCTTTGAGGATATGTTGGTTGTGCGAGATGCTGGTAAAAGAGTCAACTTTTAGAAACATATAGAAAGTTCCTTAGTATATACAGGACTGATGTGACACCAGCGAGAAGAGATTATTCAATTTTCATGACATGATACTGTGAGATGCCAAGAAAGAGCTAGCTTTTATGAATATACGGATACAGATTGCACCTAGGAAAAAGATGATCACTTCACTGTGTTGTAAGGGCTTGGAGTGAGGAGCTATATGGGCAGTTCAACAGCTCAGAGGCAGGAACATATCTGTTGTGTTGGTTAAGCTTTGCATGGAACACTTACCTCTACTTAGTATGGGAGAGCTCGGAATGAAATGCAACATAGAAAGGATAGTGTTTGCCCAGGTGAGCTTTGGCACACCATTTGGAGTAGTGTGCATGGCCAGTTGTTGGGTATCCTCAATCTATAGAGATGGGTAACCACAGCCTGGACAATTGCTTATTAATTGGGGTAGAGTTATTGTTTCCTTTTTCTCTTTTTCTTTGTATAAAGCACTGCTAGTTTGAGCCTGCTGGATGGGCTTAATTGAAGCCTTGCACTGCTCACTGTGGCATTTGTACTTCGATGTAATTAATAAAGAACACAGCTACATCTATATCAGGAAGAAAAAATGAGTGAAAAAGATAAGTACTTAACCGAACAAAGAACTTCCATTTCCCATTCTCATTCATGCAGGTAACTCAATATACATTTAGTCCAAACAACATTGTTGTGAAGGTCAATAATGTTAGCTATTGAGTTTTTCTTCCCCAAGCCCTATAGATAAGATGTGAGACTTATGAATAGATCCTTCGAGCAAGGAATTGTTAGACCACTCATAGGATGATCGAACCCAAACTCCTCTTCAGCCTGGCTCAGCAGATCTCGGAATGAGGGATCATTCAAGGACACTGGAACAACATATCTCTTCTTCTTGATCTCCCATACATATACTGGCAAATGGCCTTTGGGGACATCTGAACTCTCTTGATAAAAAACACCTTGACGCCTTACGATCTGTTTAGTATTCAAGATCTTGGAGAAACGAATTACCATTCTTCTTCTCTTGGTTTTTCAACTTTATGACTTGGATTTGCTGTTCTCTTTTGATTTATGGGCTCTTCAAGACCTCGATCTGGGAGGCTTGCTTTGTGGGAATGGCTACAACGAGAGCCTATATATAAAAGGTTACTCTGTAAGGACAGCTCTTGCTGGTGCTAGGGTCCATTGAATTTAAGGGCATTTACCCTAAAGCATTCACATGACTTTGCCTCCCAAAAAGCAGTGATGAGACTTTGATTGGGTTGGGACTGTTCATGTCCTACCTTCCAGCAGAGTGAGCTAGAGACATGGCCTAGCAGATGTTTAGCCACAAAATTTGTTGCATGGATAAGGATTAATTATCACATGTGAGCATGTTTGGTGACTCTTTGATGGATAGTTACCTGCATTAGATGAACATGCACTGCACAATTGAAGGTCCAATCCCATTTTCTCTCTTAGTTTCATTTCATTGACGAGTAGGATCCATTATTCTTTTCTGATGAGAGAGTTCTTTTTCATCTAGAGGACAATCTTTGGCATGAGAAATTCACTGCAAGAACCACAAGCAGAATATAGTAAGAATATATGCGTATTTCATGACTCTCTGTCATGTGTAATGGTGCAATTAACTAAGATCAAGACAGAAAAAGTAAAAAAAATAACCAACTCTATATATAATCCCAGAAAAGAAAAAACTTACTTGTATTATGCAGAAACATTACATTCTCATTGATGGTAATAAGCAACTCAATGCAAGTTCTCAGATGTACATATATGACAACAAAAGTGATATCAACTGGGTTCATGGTGTTAACTAGTTATCGCTCTTCAAAAGCAATTAGAAGGAAGAGATAATAAGCAACTCAATGCAAGTTCTCAGATGTACATATATGACAACAAAAGTGATATCAACTGGGTTCATGGTGTTAACTAGTTATCGCTCTTCAAAAGCAATTAGAAGGAAGAGATAATAAGCAACTCAATGCAAGTTCTCAGATGTACATATATGACAACAAAAGTGATATCAACTGGGTTCATGGTGTTAACTAGTTATCGCTCTTCAAAAGCAATTAGAAGGAAGAGATAAGAGTCATAAGTATATCTCCAAAAGGATAGTAAGGCCACACATAGTACTATGGAATCTGCATCTCCCTTTTTACATGATTTAACAGGTCTTCACACAGGACGTTGGAAAAATGCTTCTCTTCTTTGGAACTTCTCTCCAATATACACAACAAATGACCCCTCTAAACACCCAGGTCTTCTGGTAGCACATTAGTTTGACAATGTAAAATCTACTTAGGATGTGCAATCTCACTTGAATTTCCATGATGTTCATCTACAAACTCTGACTTGTTTTCTCGGGAGAATTTTCCTATAGCAGTTTGGCTTGTAGGGACTTGCTTAGTCATGGATCACAATAGGATTGAACAGCTGGAATATATAAGGCGAATTCATGTATAGGAGACCTTCAGTAATCAACAGAGAAATTGGACAGGACCTCTATGGGTCCACTACTGTCAAGAGAAAATCTCCTAAAGAATCAATTGGTCTTTCCCTCCTAACAAGCAACAATAAGAACCTGATTGATCGGGTCCATTTTACAGCATTTTCCGTTTCTCTTATCCTTTTCTTCTTCAATTTGTGTGGCCTACTGCTTCAATTAGAAAACATAAAATTTCTGGAGAAATAGGAGGACAATCTTACACAGAAGGTCACTAGATTCAGGGGACAGATATTGTTGGGCAGTGGTTCTGTGGATAAAACTCTTCGTTGAAGGATCAGCCGCACATGGACATGGACATGGACCTCACGTTGAAACTTTTTAGGATGAATGAATTCCATAGCTAAAATCCTGTCTGATTTAGTAGGTGAATCCTACTTCCCATCTTAGCTTGTATCCTTAGTTTACCTATCAGTCTTTAAAGCACAGGGCCATGACCGAGCATCAGTGAGTCTGGTGTCAAACACAATCTCATTACTAGTTGGATGGTAGAGCCTTGTGATCACCTCAAGGTGTACGCCCTTGGTGAGGATCCAAAAGTGTTCATTTGGCCCCCATCACAATTATTAGGATAAAGAGGGCCAATTCTTAAGGGTATCCTCTTGTTATATATAAGAGATTCCTTAGAGTTTGTCATTCCATCACAAAAGTTTTTCTTACAATATCCAAGCCTTAAAAGAAACCCATCACCTGCTATTGCAGAGAAGTACTTCTTTTTGTATTCTTCAGCAGAATCATGGCTATTCACTTGCTGAGAATTACTCCTGCTAAGCAGATACAGCAAGCTATGGAGGGTTCAGATGTTCCAAGAGGCTATTTTACTGTATATGTTGGCAAAGATTGGAAGAAGAGATACATTGTTCCTATTTCTTACTTGAAGAACCCTTCATTTCAAGAGTTGTTGTCTAAGGCTGAAGAGGAGTTCGGGTTCGACCATCCTACAGGTGGACTCACCATCCCTTGCAGAGAAGAAGTCTTCATTAGCCTTACTCATAGTTTCTAGTCTCATAATAGATGTGATAAACCAACTGACCCTGCCAACAGATTTTATAGGATGATGAAGAGTATGTAACTTAACAGTTTATCTTGTAACAATGTAAAGGAAAACATTATATTATATGGACACATATTTTTTCTGGCATGTCTATTAATTCTTTTTCTTGTGCACATTCTGGTATCCAGAACTTCAGTGGATGCTTATTAATTCAAGTCCAAGCTGAGTTTCTATTAATTCAGGTTTAGGCCTTTTTTGGGTAGTGTGAAAGCTGCAGAGAGCGCAGATCCAGTCAAACAGGATAAAAAAAAATTGTGATTTCACCAAACACGATCATTTGTTTGTTTCCTATTTGGTATCCTGACCAGGAGAAGTTTGGAACAAAGCGAGTCTCAAAGCATTCAAGGGATAATGTTCATCAACCCTTCTACTTTGTGATGAAATAACATGACCAAGGATCCTGCATTTGAATGACCTGCAGCCAGCAGCCCAGCTGCAAGCAGAATTTGAAGAAATGGACTCAAGCATGGACAATCTAATTCATCATGCTGCACTTTGTCTACTGTAAAATCACATATTTAATCAAGAACAGAGAAAGAGTAACAAGAAGAAAGTGAACGAACTTCAGAAACAATCATCTCAACTAACTTGAGTTTCAGAATTGGTCAGGTTCTTCATTCTGGGTCTTACAGTTAACACTAATGTGATACCAGTCTTCTCATAGTTTCATTCTAATCTATCTTAATGCATCAAAGTTCCCTATCGTTAGGAACATTTCAATATAGATTGCAACTCATAGTTTCTTGGTATTCCACAAGTACCATCTTCTCCTGGCATTTTCAAGCCACAAGCTAGATACTTCTTATTGGTTAAATAATGCATTCTTTGTTTTACATGTGATCAGAAGCTTCAAATTATTCCATGCAGGCATTGCAATATATAAATTTCGGATTAATTCCTGCTGGCTCAGTTGAAGGATTTGCTCTTTAAATGGAACAGAAGATGGATGTCCAGTCTCAAGATCAATAAGTTGTAAAACCTAAAAATTACATTATGGTCCTCAAAACAATTTCCCTTCATAATCTTTTGAGGGAGTATCATCCTTCTGGCCCACTTTCATATATAAATGTGCACAGAGGACCTGCTTCACTTTTGGACAACCAGTTGAGTGTTGTGCCATTCTGGATGCTTCCCCATTTGTATTCAGAATAAAAAATTTCTCGAGTTAATTGCATCTACAAGAAAAATCTGTCTCCACTTCATAACATGTCATGCCTTAGTTTCACATAGAAGATGGTGATTTAACTCATTCATACTTTTCTAAGCAAGATGTTGAATATCACAATATAATGCCATCATCTTAATGCTCATGGGATCATCTTTAAAAAGATATGTTTAGATTTATATGGAAAATGATTGGCAAAAAAAAAATTCAGTTGTTAGATATTAACATAGGAATTAGGCAACAGTAGATCAAGTACAAATATATGGAAATTTCCTATCAACCTGTTTGGCTTTCATGGAGGATGTAGTGGAGTTGTTTGGGTATATAGAATGAGTGGTATGGTTAATATGGTGCAGTTGTAGAATATAATCAGCAAGGTTCTGACCAAACCATGATCACAATTTGTGACATGGCCTCGTCTCCAGGGATTATGTCGTTCAAAAATTCAACAGGCTATCAAGGCAAAGTTCAGGTTGTCTTCAGAAGGAACAGAGAGCCACAGATAAAAAGCTTCAAATATATACCGGATTTTGAGAAGGAAGAGGTTCTTGTTACTGTTAAATGATATTCGAGGACTTGGTTATGTAAAGATGGGAATTCTTGCCCCAGACAGTGGGCAATCACTGCAAGGTCATCTCCATGTCTAAGTACAATGGACGTTCAGGTGATATGGAAGCTCTTCAGAAGCTAAAAAGTTGAATTCTTGTGGGGTAGGAATAGCAACTTTTTGGCGGGAAACTTAGAGGCTGGAAAGGAGATGACATTCACAAATCAAAGTCCAACTAGGGCCCTGCTGAGACCATCATGAGGATTGAGTGTATGACTCTCCTCGAAGACCTGGACTACAAGTATCAAAGAATCCTAGTCCTCATAAGCATCATCCACTTAGGTTTGCTGCAACATCTTGATCTATCAGGAACTAGCATAACAGAACTGCCAAACGAACACAGAAATTTGTCAAATGTAAGGTATCATGATCTTCAATAAAAAGTTGTCTCATGAAGGTTTTACTCGAATCCTTTCTGGAAATTTCTTTATTTAGTTACCTTGAATTTTCATTATAGCTTGGAAATTAGGGATCTCCCAACCAAGGGGATGAGGATGATCCAACCCAATTTGTGAATCTCAATCTCAAACATTTAAGAGAACTAACACTCTTGGCATTAAGATCACTAAGCTTGAGACTCTTGTGAAGCTCCCAGCTGTTGGCAATGTCTTTAATTGTTTTACAGTATCTGTCTATAAAAAAATGTGAAAGGACCCTACTGTACCGATTGCAGCATCCATCAACTGAGATACGTAATGACAGGCTGAGAAAGCTCAGCATAAACAGCTATTATGACTTGAAGTTTTTGGCAATTAGGAATAAATTGAAAGATATGTAGCTTGTATCAAGGTCCTAGCACTGCCCAGTCTCCCACGCTTGGCCTCTGTATCTAGAAATCCTATAGAGGATCATTAAGGAACCTTCACCCCTTGAATATATGGTATAGCCACGGACTGAAGAGTACTGTTTCCTGGATCTTGCAGCTCCCAAGTCTTCAAGCAGTTACATATTTTGCTGCGGAGAAATGGAAGAAGCGATTAGTGAAGGAATGAATATCATGGAAAGAGGTGTAGCCACATTTCCTAGCCTCTGAATGTTGTCCATCATAGATCTTCTGAAACTCAAGACCCTCATGCCACATACATTTACTTTCCCATCCCTGAAGATTATAGCTGTCATTGACTGACCGAGGTTGTAGAAACTGTAGATCAAGATTCAGTGTCCCTAAAAACCAGAAATTATCAACAGTCTACGGTGCCAGGAAATGGTGGGATAAGGTCGCACATCTACTCAACTGCGAGAACATTACTTAGAGCAACAATTCTCCACCTAGAATTTTGATCCAGAAGGACCCTTCTTTGTTTTTTTTTTTTTTTTTTT
>CXYZ01011926.1:1194064-1213529 GCA_900006705.1 Sonneratia caseolaris | reverse complement strand
GATCAGGTTGATTTCGAGCATCACCGAGTCAACGTGCAGCCACTTCCCCCGAGCATCAGTCTTAAAGTGCGGGCAACATCACATGCTTCCATCACTCACTGCAGCGTTCCGCAGTGCCTGTTCTGCTTAACCATCAAGCTTTCTCAAGGATCTTGGACCCCAATCTTCCCATCTTCTCTATCTGACAGGACTCAATGCTGGCGCTAGATATATAGCAGGCTGATTCAAGAGCAAGACTGGACTGAGCTGAGCTGAGCTGAGCTGAGCTTCAACGGTCCACACTCGTAACACAACATAGAATATATGCGATATATATGTATAATAGAGGACCGTTTACATCATGACATAAATGTCTGCCCCAGAACTTCAAAATGAAAAAATATGTACGTATTACTTAGATACTTGGAAGGAAATATTCGCTGTGGCTTACTGGTAATCATATGATGATCTTATAATTGCCAGGTTCACGTAAAGACAAGCACTTGGTATAATTCTTAGATCCCTCCCCCTCCTGAGAGAGAAGGGATCAGGGAGAGGCAAAAACTAATGAATGAATGTGGTGAAAATGAAAGGGTGCGAGCAACAACCCATAAGAAACCTGAGGTTGTTCGAATCATCTTCCTGCCCAGGACTCATTGGTTTGATTCTGATTTTGTGTTTGCTCCGCTGTTCTGTTGCTGCTGAGGAGAAGACTGCTCCGGAGGCTGCTGCAGCTGCTGAATGTTTACATGGGCAGAATGCTGTTGTTGCTGATGATGCAGAGAGAACATCTGATGATTCCCAGAGTGTTGTGGTGGCACCATCAACTTTGACGAAAGGCTGGAATCCCCATTCAAACATGCTGTGGCAAGCTTCAGGCGCTGGACTTCTGCTGTTAATGCCTCATTGAGAGCTGTCACAACAAAAGCATCACAATTTAGTAACCACTGGCAAGAAACTTGCATGATAGCAATTTTTGGCTCATAAGTCTGGTGGTTTCGTCATAATCACATGCCAAATAATGAAATGAAGGCATTGCAGCCTGCAATTATGTCTTCTGGTGGTGCATGCTTTCAGTTGAATCCAAGGAGTTAGGAGTACAGGAGAGACATGGCAGTAAAAGTTCACATTGCTCCGTGCAATCTATCAGGCAGGAAAGGAAGTCTGCAAACTCTTCTCCAAGCTTCGCTAAGAAATGCTTCTCAGTGAAATAATCGTTTATCTTAATCCTGTTGTCTCAACAGGTCATTCCTAAGCACTAATCCGAACTTCATTTTTATAATCACTATTGACCTTGAAAACTACAAGGCTTCTCTATGCAGTTCTTCATGAGAAAGATAGCATTATAAGGAATGAAAACAAACAAGGCTCATCCTTCAGGCACACTTTTTCAAACAGATTGTTCAACAACATAAATGAGATACTTAAACCTCACTCAAGAGCCAGCATAAAATTTCTATTTGAGTAAGCCGCACAAATGGAAATGTGCAACCGAATTAAACTTAAATCTGAGCTGCTGTCGGAAAATGAAGAAAGAAGCCATAATCTTCAAAAGAAGGTTGGAACGAAATCCCACCAAAAGAAGTCAAGCCATCAGAACTCCATACATAAACAAGACAACCACAAGAGATACATGATTTATACCATCACGGAGCTGTGCCTGCTGTTCCATTGCTTGAAGACGAAACTTAAGCTCATTATTCTGTTTGGTCAACCCAGCAGAATCTCTCTGGAAGGCATACAAGAAAGGAAAAAGAAATTCAACTAATTATCAATTGGATAGCACCGTGGGAGGTGGGTTAGGGAGTTTGGGGGTGGGGTGGGGGTGGGGGAATCTATTGACAGTTCAGCACATCAATCCATCACCTGAAGAATGGTAAGCTGAGCAGACAGTGTAGTAGCTTCAGTTTGAAGAGTCTGGACCTTGTGCTCCAACTCTGAGATGTAACGCATCTTCCTCTCTTTGGAACGTGCAGCTGACTGGCGATTGGCCAATATCCTAATGCAGATTAAACAGCAGAAGTTATTTGAAGAAATGCATGCTTCTAGCAGGATGATTAACTGAAATTAGGCAAGGCACCAAGTTCAGAAGATGGAACACGACCTTTTTGCTCGTTTTGGGTCAGTCATGGCTATTTCAGCAAGCTTGTCACTTGCTATAATTTTCTTCATTTCAGCCTCACTAAACTCACGATTCCCAAACTCCAAGCTAAAGGTATTTGAATTTCCATCCATTAAGTTGTGTGGAGATTGCTGCCCAGGGTGAAATCCTGGTGAGGGAGGCAATTTTGATAACTCATCACTAAGGTTCAGCTTACCCATGAAGCTGTCCATGGAGACACTTCTGTAATGTCTGGTAGTTGGAGCAATATCGCCACCAGCACTTCTCTTGATCCCTTCCCTCTTCTCTGCAGAACTGGTCCCACTTCGGTGCACACTAATGTTACTCCCATTCATACTGCTCTCTGCCTCGTTATCGCTGCTTTCACCTCCATTAGTCTTTGTCCCACTAGCCCGACTATCTATATCCTCATGAGTCTCATTACCAGTCTTCTCATCCGTCTCTGAGGAGTTCAGAGCCTCGATCCCATCTAAATTCATGTATGCAGAGAACAGATCGTCCACAACTTCCCCTTCCGACTTTTTCTCACCCATTCCATCCGTGCTTGTATCACCACATCTATTATCCCAGCTCGATTCCTTCTTGACCAGCTGAATTGGCTTAGCAGCGCTCAAATTTTCTCTCCCTGAAACCGATCGCTCGAGACCACCCAGACCCCTAGAGGGCATAAGGGGCGGTGAAGATTGCATCAAAGAAGAAAGTTGTGGGATATCGCTGTTGGAACGCCTGTGTGCCTTCCGAGGAGGCAAGCTCTCGCTAACCTGGAAATGGTTTCCCCTTGTGAAGGGAGAAGGCGGCAATAGGGAATGCAGGCTCGCATCCCGATTAGCCATCATGACATCCCCAGAAGGAACATGGTCCGACATTGCTGATGCCGGAGAATCACGAAAAGGTGAAGGGCTGAGAGGAGGCAATGAGTCGAAAGAAAAGACCGAGGGCTGAGACAGTGACCGCGAATGAGTAGGGCCTGGCATCATGCTCTGCAAGCCCACTTGCTGATTCACTGGGCGGGACACAGGGATCTGGGAGAACGGCGAAAGGGGGGGAATCTGGTTTGGGTGCGAGGGCGGAATCCCAGCTCTCTTGCTACTATCAGCACCGAAACTCGGTGACGAATGCCGGATTTGAGCTCTAAATTGAGGGGTATTCATCAGAGGAATATCGAGCTGGTCAAACGGCATGGGCTGCTTCGAAGTCCCAAACGGAGACTGCAAGTGCAGACCCCTCATCATTTCACTGTTAACATCCTCGGTATCCCCCATTTCCGCTCATAGAAACCACAATGCCACGCAGCAAAAACACTAAATCGGCACCCAGCAGAGCCACCCAAAACCCCCAAACAGACCTCAGCTCGGCAAAGTCAAAACCCCTTCAACCTAGCTAACAAGCACAGAGAAATGAACCTTCAAAGTAGAGGAAGAACCTACGCGTGCAGCAATCGTCAACCACAGAACTCATCTATGCATCAGCAGCAGCTCCTCGAGCTTACCTCGGGGGACAGCCGATCACTCCGAGCGAGCCACGGAAACGGCGGAGACAGCGAAAGAGGAGCAGCCGGATTCTCTTTCCCTGTCCGAAGCTGACGCGCTTTCTCTCTCTAGAAGATCGCTCTCTCACACGCACACACACACTCTCTCTCTCTCTCTCTCTCTCTCTCTCTCTCTCTAGATAGAAAATTAAAGAGATGATAATTTTTTTTTAAAAAATTTAATTTACACGGATATCGTGGCTCGCCCTACGCGTGAATTCAATATGGAAAAAATAAAATAAGATTTTATTCTATTTTGGGGGGGTTTTCATTTCGGTTGAATTTGAATTTGGATCGAATTTCAAATTTAATTCCGACTTCATTTGGATGAGTGGATCGATGTGAATTGTCAACCCTCTCCCTCTCTCTCCGCTGCATGTACTATTTGAATTCGAGTAATGTTCTGTTGGATTACGGTGTTTGCCCTGACCACTCCAGCACTTGAAACCATAGTTTTTAAAATCGAACCCGACCGAGAACCGATCAGGGTATGAATTTATGGGTTTATGGGTCGGACCGAAGGTTCAGTGGATCGAACCGTATATTTAATAAATAATATTAATAATATAATATTACCAATAAATTTACATAATATTACAATTTAACTATGATTTATAATAAAAATCATTAATATAGTTATTATATTAGTCTCATATTCAACATAAAATATGAATATAAGTTTAGTAAACTAAAATAAATACGTTATAATAATTTTTTATTTTTTATTTTAAGTTTATTGGTTTTCTCATGGGTTCAATTGGGTTCACTGGTTTGACCGGGAACCGGTCGGTTCAACTGAATTTGACCTAATTTAAAGTGTAATCGGAGTATTTATGAGAACCAGACCGAATGAATAGCCGATTCCCGACCGACCCGGTCCGGTTTTTAAAACTATGCTGGAAACTTTCCACCTTTTTTGTCCCGAGCGTTTTTGCCGTGCAAGTAAAGGTTTAGACCACCAGCGCCGCCCCCCACCCCCATTGTATTTAAAATACAATAAATATTTTAATTATAATAAAATGCTCATCACCGTGAAGCAGAAAAAATATATAATTTTAAACGGTGAATCGACTTACGTTATGTAATCAAAGACGTTAAGGTATGATAAATATTTCAATTATAATAAGATGCTCATAGCCCCATGCGAGAAATAATGTCTCATTTCAAACACTCAAACTTACATTTATGTGATAAACACCTAAAACATGATAAATGTTTTTTATTACAATAATTTTTTTTTTGTTGCGGATTAGTTGTATTGCTATACATGTCAGTTAATTTGGTTACTAAGAAAGAATGAGGATGGAGCTTTGATATGTACCAAATGAACCAAATCAAATTATGAATTAAATTGAACTGATAGTTAAAAAATTAGTTTTGGACAAATCAATCCTTATATAATCCTATATTTTTAAGTGAAGTGATACGATTAATTATTAAATTTAAATGGTTCAGTTAACTAATTCGAACTATTGTACCATTTCGTTAAAATGATCAAAATATTGTAAATATGTTTAAAATAAATATATAAGTATATTAGAAATTTTTTAAAATTAAAAAATTATATATATCTATATGTTCTTTTACTATTGTATAGCTTATTTTCACTAACCTATTCTAAATTTCGTCCTAAATAGGGTCAATAGTCTTAATCTCTCATATTTGATTATATTTAATTGAAATTTATATGATTTGAATGCTTATCTTCCTGTTGTTTCTACGTATTTTTTTTGTTTATTTGTATTTTGATATGGTTTTTGTTATGTTTCCCTTCAATTTATATTCAATATGTCATATATTTTTATTATTTTACAAGAAAACGGTTCGAACCGATTCAATATTGAATATGTAATGGTCATGGTTCGAACATATAGTATCCGAACTGAATCGAACCACTTTAACGATCCGATAAAAGATCAATTTTGCTCGGCTCGGCTCGGCGAACAGATCCACGAGCATCCCCAACGGAGTTGAAGGAGTGATAGGATGGGAATGCCTGCCAAACTCGAGAGAGACATTGAATTTATACCATCCTGTCCAATCTGATCCCCGTTCCTTCGCTCTCGCTGCGAGTTTCGCCTCCTTTGAACTCCGTTCCCAGATGCTTCCATGCGTCTAGCACATCAGCTTTTTTACTCTTTAAATAGGCGAAATGCTTCAACTTTACGACCAACCAAACAGACGATGAGGCGATTTTGCCAAATCACACGCTTACTCGATGAATTTGGAATGGAAAAGAGAATTGCTTCTTCGATTTCCCTTTTTTTTTTACTTGTTTTTTTATAATCAATCAATTGGGTCTCAGTCGGCACACTGATTGTGCATGCCCCTCATGGCGGGTCCTCACTTATCCATGTTTCCATCCGGGTGCCAAATCGGAGAGTCGGGATTAGGGTTTCCAAAGAATGTTAGATAATTGCATCTCGAATTTTCCGGTCACAATGATTTTGTTTTTGAAAAAAAAAGTCAAACTTGGAAGCGACTTGCGTTTAAGGGTGTAATCGTAATTCAACAAGAAACCGACGATTACAGGAATGTGGGTCGCTCCCCTCACATGGTCGGGTTACCCAAGGACACGATCGAATTCTCTTGCATACTTTGAAAATGTTCTAGGTTCACCAAACTTCCATTGACTGCCCATCAATCATTGAGGGATTTGCAATTTTCCAAGAGAAATTACTAATCAAATTACATGGGCAATTCATCATCCTAACAGTGTCCGTAATCATTACAAATCATAACCATTTTATCAACATTTTCTCGTCACATCACTTTGGCACATGAGATTTTCTTCTAAGTCTGGTAGTTTTGGTCAATTTGCGCCTTCATTCAGCCCCTGAGTGATATAATTATTAATTGTTATTTGGGCCAAAAAAAAAAACAGAGAGTGATACAATTATTATTTTGGAGTGTGTCCAAGAATGGTGAACATGCCAGACAGGGCAAAAGCAACATCTTGACTGAATCTTTTAGATCCGTGAACATTTTTACCTACTCCCAATTCCGGGATGGCGCATTTGGCTCAATATTGACTCAACCCACGAGATGAAAACCGCTGAAATTTCATTCTAGCAGTGGGCGATTGCGCACAGTTAATGCTGACATGAGATGTACGTGATGTTTTGGCAACTCGGGATGGAGCTGCTGCGCTTGGATTGACTGGAAAAGTAAATCCAGGAGACCCTCCCATGAACGTGTTAGCGTAAGATGAAACGCTCCATACGATGCCAAATTCGCCTCAGTAGAGTACGAAGAGTTCTCCAAAGGGACTAGCGAAATCCTAGTTTACAAAGGAGAGATCCGAAAGTAAGACTGGACAATGGAGAAGCCATTTTTCCAGCAGCAGCGAGAATAAATATTCCTGTAAGCTGACTGTTTTCTGCTGTAAGTAGGAAATGTATCTGTAGTTCTAACTTCTAAGGTTCTTTTGGGCCTGGACAGTCGAACCTAAAGCTAGGCCTTAGTAATGCTTGTTGGGAACCTGGGCTACTAAAAAATTGTACTTCCATCCTGAATAATCAAAACAAGAGCACCATCGATTTACATTGTGTAGGGACAGGGAAGTGTACGAGGTAGAGATCCAAGCAATCGAGCTGAAGCTTCTTCAAGCTGTCCCTGCAGGCCTCAATAACATGGCAACTATCCGAGTTCCACAGCTGCACCGTCATAAAACTAATATAATAACACAAAAAGACAGGTGTCTCATGGTCTAGGTTTAAGTAGTCCTAGAAAACCAACCCCAGTAGTGGTGAATACTTCCTTCCGCTTGACAAGTCCGCACCCAGAGGCTTTTCCCAGCGCCTCCCCGATCCCTGGTTCGTTCTTGTACTTAGCTGTAGAAGAAATAGGTTATAAGAACTCCGCACATGTTTAAGGTGTCACCTCGGAATGTGTAACTAAGCATAATGAGTTTAAAACGACTACTATTTTCATGTTCACATACATCATCATGTATATATTGAACGTAGCCGCCTGGGAGGGCATAATGAGCAGTGGAGAGGAATATACCGCGCAATCGAAATGGCACTAACCGACCTCAATGGCCTAGAAGAGCAGGCCCTCAACGTCCTTCCCTTCCAAGCAGAAGAAGCAGAGGCCCACTGTGGGTGGGCATCGAGAGGGCACTGTTAAGGGTGACGAACTTTGACAAATCACTGTTCATGCCCACTGGCAGTGGGAAGCCTTTGTTGAGAGTCTGTGTCACGTGTGTTATTCTTCTTCTTCTTCTTCTTCTTCTTCTTCTTCAACAACAACTACTACTACAGTGAATTTTGTCTTTCCTTCTGCTGTTGCCATGAATTCGTGAACGTTCAACTCTATTTATAGGATAAACAACGGGCCCTCCCTATTCACAACCACCATTCCACCGCCACCAGATGAATTTCCAAACACTTCAAATATATTCCTCTTTTTTTATTGAAGATATTGTGTCAAGTTTTACGCCATTGTTAGGCTGAAGGCACATGTTCATATTCAAACTTGATTAGATGCTCGACCTCAGATTTTGTTGCCTAAGATGTGCATTTCAATGCATCACATGCTTATCTTAAGGGGAGTGCTGAATGCATTATCTTAGGAAATATAACATTTGACAAGAACATCATATTTGTCAACTAAGCTAATCGAGATCTTCAGGACTTTATCGAACTTCCTTGGCATATCACTTATCAAGACATTCTTTAATCATTCATTTCCAAATTAGTTCTTCTCAAGCGGGCGAGTTATTCTCCCTCTATTTTCTTCAGCTTGTGAATTTTAATAAAACTTCCATGACTTCCGTCCCTTGCCCACCTTGTACGTCTATTCTCTTCATACTCCTTCCATCATCTTATCTTTCTTTCTTTCTTTCTTTCTTTTAATTATCACTTTTAACCGATTTGGATTGGCTCATATGTACATTAATTAGAGCTCATATAATCTGTGTATACAGGTGGCAAATAGGGGCATGTTGACTTAGCATAGGAACTAGTTCTAACCGAACTTGATGGCAGAAGCATTGTTGGTTAAAATGTTAATTACGATGGATTGAAACTTTTCTATTACTTAGACACATATTATATTCATAGACTAAGTTTCGATTTATGAATATCTCGATGGTTATGTTCAAAACTAATTCAACATCAGTGGGTAGTAGATACAAGAAACATAAACATTGCTTACAGGCAAATAGATTAATTATATTGATAGTAATACAATCTGATATTCAGTAAGAGATAACTTATACACGTTACATATAGAGAGAAACCGATCGATCCATTTCAACAAGACACTCATTCGATAGAGTTTCTATTATCGCACCCCCACTGTGTTCCGGATGCACTTATTCCAGACTCCTTAGAACTACATACATNAAATCCCTTATGATGAATGTTCCAGAGCAAGAAGAGCCTCCCATCCAATAAGACTCACCACTCATGCATATATGTCGACTCCCCAGAACTTCCCGGGCTGATTCGTCCTGTAGTTCTTGTCCATGGTTTTCATCAGTTCCATGTCCTCTTCCGCCAAGTCGAAGTCGAGAGCATGGAAGTTCTCCTCCAACCTCTCGTGCTTTGAGGTCTTGGGTATGACCACCGTCTTCCGTTGCATGTTAATAGCAGAATGTTCTCCATCACCTGTATGACTAACATGCTCATGATTGATCAATCAATTTGACGACACCATCATCATGTTTCACGGCCATAATAATTAAAGATTAATTTCTTTGGCCTTTTTTTCTTTCAAAATCATTTGGGAAAAGACACAAGCAATGCGCTTGTTCGAAAGGGACCGCGATTCAATGAACGATCGCGAGGAACTCAGTCGTTTGTTCTGATGCGAAGAAGAAAATCGGCCAATATTTTAATAAGACTACACTGTAATAATGAAACCTAAGTATCAATGATAAAATATTGAAAATTCAAACAATTTCCTTATAACATAGAATCCTAGGACAGATGAGGTGGCAAAATTTTTTAAAAAAAATTATAACTTGAATTCCTAATAAATTATGCCCAAATTGAGTACTAAATCGCACCATAATATTAACTGCAATATTAAAGATAATATTGGTACATGCATTCGCTAAAACATCGCATTCTCAAATGCCTCCCTCGATTATTAAGGCAGTCCTTCCTTGATTTAAAAAATGTTCACATGGGACTGAAGCCCATCCGTATTCCCAACCCAATTTGACACACTTTATGTCCTGCACAGCCATAAAATTTCTCAGTCGCTCGGTACGTTGAATCCCAACGGATACGGACTGATACAAGATTTGAGCCAAAGTTAGTTTTCTGCTGACGAGGGTGAGGGTAAGGGTAAGACTCATCCGATCGGAGAGTTTCCTCTTTCACGAGATTCTAACCAAAATTTTTATTAAAAAAAAAAAGTGCCGATCTAGAGAAGTCAAAAAGCATTATTTTTCAATGTGTTACGTGATCATCTGATCTAACCCACTAGATGGTGAGGAGGAGATGGACCCAGTCTGATTGAATCACGTGAAGATGCTTCAATAACCGACAAATCTCCCTGGAAATATAAATCAATGATGGACGGTTTCATGTTCACAGCTGCTGGGGTAGTTAATGTCAGTTTGGGGCCTTTTCTTCCAACCCCCTCAAGTCTGGACCGCGAGTATCATCCAAGAATTTAAATCGCCGAGCAAATCCAACTCGAATAAGGTCAGTTCTAATTTGTAAAAGTCTCCTAATCATGAATATCGTCTATTTAGAATATTAGACCCAATATTTTGAAAAAAAGAAAAGAATAGGATGTACTCAGCCAATTTAATTGAGGGTATCTTACCATTTAGACAAGCCTTCTTGTTGGTCGGTGGAGAATCCAACAGGACAACATATGTTAGGTTACCGGGTGTCTTACTATTGGTGAATACGGCCTATTATTTAATATTATCTCGACCCATGATAGATGTCTGGTAGTGATGATATATTAAATTTACTGGTCTTATAGTTATAAGACATAACAAGAGTTAGTAGTTCATATGAGCAAGTTTTAACTGTACTACTACTGCATCAGCTTTACGTTCACAGGAAGCACTCGCCTTAGCGAAGATCAGTCCCGACAAGTCGACTGAGTATGTTTGGCAATGCCCGTGCTCTACGGGCTAAAAAGGGGAGGTATTGATACTAATTTTAATATAGTATAAAAGGACTTTTAATATAATTATTATTAATAAATTTTTTAAAAAATATTATATTAATAATATCTGATATCATANAACTAAAGGCTAACTGTAGCACATGAATGTTATAACAAGAGGGATGGGGAGAAACATTATATGTACCAGTATGGGGTGTGGGGACAGGGAAGTGGACGAGGTAGAGGTCCAAGTAGTCGAGCTGGAGCTTATTCAAGCTGTCTTGGCATGCCTCGATTACATGGCCATGATCCGAGTTCCACAGCTGCACCGGCGTAAAATTGTTCAAATAACATGATAAAACAAGCGTCTCATGAATCTAGATTTCAACTAGCTTGTCCCGAGAAACCGACCTTGGTTGTGATGAATACTTCCTCACGCTTGACAAGTCCGAGGCGAAACGCTTTTGCCAGCGCTGCCCCGACCTCCGCTTCGTTCTTGTACTTAGCTGCAGAAAGAGGGATGATAACTGAGTATAACGAGCTCAAGACGACCACTACTTTCATGTTCACATCCATCATCATATATGGAACGTGGATACCTAGGGAGAGGGCTCAGTGGGCCGAGGAGATAAATATAAATGCGTACCAGCACAGTCAAAATGACGATAACCGATGTCAATGGCCTTGAAGAGCAGGTCCTCGACATCCTTGCCTTCCATGCGAAAGAAGCCGAGGCCAATTGTCGGCATGGAGAAGCCACTGTTAAGGGTGATGGAGGTGGAGAAGCCACCGTTCATTGCCAGCGGCATTGAGTAGCCATTCTGGAGAGTGGGTGCCATGTGTATGCTATTCTTCTTCTTCAACAAGAACAATGACTACTCGTGTTTCCCTGTGCTGTTGCCATGAATGCTGGAACCTTCAACTCTATTTATAGGACAAAGCATGGGCCCACCCAATTCACAACCACCATATTTGCGATGTTAATTACAAGGTGATACTATCCATCGTCCCCCGGGCGGGGAAGAGAATGCGGTATCCAACTAACCTATGGACTCCGATCCTTTAGCAAGTGTAAATGTTTGGTGATATGTCAATGCAATTTAGTTTAGATAATTCGATATATGTTCCCTTAAAGAAAGAGAAATTATATGAATAGAGTTTTACGCCTTAAACAGGATAATATATTTCGAGATAAATCAATCATAACCTAATAACTTATGAAGATATACACGAAAAAATACTTATATACATATTTGGTGATGCATTTGGCTATTTTATTTATGAAATAATAACTTCGAAATATTTCAAAATTTTTGTATGCATTATATTTACATGGTAAGGGAATAAAATGTTCCTTGTAGTGGGGGTGGGGTAAATTTGTCTTCTGGTAGAGCAAGGGTCAGCCAAGTCCGTTGATCTTGCACACGTGGCAGCCGGTTAGGGGGTACGTGGCTCTTGAAATGATTGGCATCACAAGATATCAGATTAAGCTCTATCGCCCTCGGGCGCCCCCTCCATTATTTACCGCTCCTTGTTCCCATCCCATTACCGGATTGAATCGAACATGTCATATTTTGAGGTTAGTCACATTCACCGTCAGTTACAGAAATTGTATATTCAGTTCAGAGTTAGATACGAATTTTACCATGTTTTAGGTGTAAAAATGGGGATCATCTTCGGTTTAGATTTCTTTTTTGGTTTTTTGGTCTTTTTTTAACGGGCAGCAATATTCTCCTTGTCGGGTCGCGACACATTCCGGGTAATCGCTTTGTGGATGAGATGGAATGGGAAGAGTTGTGCTATGAGGGCCTCACAAGCCCGCTCCATTTGTCCAATTGTAGGTGAATTTGCTAATTTACCCTCCATCTTCCTCGTGTCCTCTGGCTTGGCGGAGTTCAAGTTTTTGTTGAACTCCACAAGTAAAAACAAAAACAGAAAAAAAGTGTAAATTTATATTTCCTTTTTTTATATCACATTAAATTAAATACTATAATATTATATTCTCACATATTCTATCAATAATTTAAATTTTCTTTTGTTAGTCGCATATTATTCAGCAATATACATCTTCAAAAACCCACTTAAACACGCGCAGCAAGAATTGTTACGCAAAAATACGATTGACTAGTACTCATTCATAGATAAAGGATAAAGTGATAGAATATTATGTATCTTTCCTACTATTTCTCATAAACTCATACGGAATAATCGATAAGATAGAATGGGATCAAATCCAATAGAATGGAAACGATTTTATATATTTATTATTCTATATTTTAATATTATTATAATATTAATAATTAATATATTCATCGTATTAAAAAGAATTTTATAATAAAATTGATGGAATGATAATTTTCCATCACTTTTATCAAATTTTCACCAAGTCCTAACTACTGGACTCATTTCATTTCATTCCATGTCCCCCATTGATCCCTACCAAATATAACGATAAATCTCTCGTCTATCTAATGGAAAGAAAAGAGGTATCCTAATGATATAATTTGTTTATGGATGGATGTTTAAGTTCCAATGACATAATCGAACAGTGTGATCAATGGGCCTGCCAAGAGTACGGTGCAATGCATGGCATGTCTCAATAGCAGATATCCGCACGATATGGATCATCACCACTCCTATCCTATCCGCACGGTCCATAATTTCAGCTGTCTAATTTACAAATATTTTTCCTCGGATATATATATGTATATATATATTTTGGTGAGCAGCTAAATTATATATATATATATTAAATATGTAAAGGGAGGAATTGGTGTCCTTAAGGTTGCCTAGTGCTTGATATGCAATTCTCAAATGGTGCTATTTATTCTCGTCATCTCGTGTAATATCTCTAAAAGAAATGAATAAGGAGGGCAACAGAGTCGTACACATTTTCGACTAATAGAACGGCTGGCGTTCAATGTTATCCATGCTAGCATAGTATCATTAATGATCTGATGGTTCATGCAAGAAGAGCACATTTCCAATAGGGGAAAAGAGAGAGAGAATATGTGACCTAATTATTATTATTAAATTGTTTATGAGTAAATTTTAAACAATAAAATCACCGTTTTAAATATTTTTTTGACTTATTTTCGGTGACCAAATGAAATGAAAGCCCACGAAAACTAAAAGAAAATTTACACAAGACATAATTGAGGTGCAGTGATCCAACTATGTCAGCAAAATTAAAGGGACACACTCATAATAAAATAATTAATTTTTGTTAATTAAAATTGACATTAAAACTAAGATTTTAATAAATAATAATTACACTTTATATTTGATGCACTTTACTACTCCAAATAATTTAACAACTAGATGAAAATAAATTTTACTTACATAATATGTGAGTACAATATACCCAAAATATAGGGCAAAATCACATATATACATTTATAATTTATACAACTTACGGGGAAATAACCGTGAAACTAAATTTGACTGTGAACAATGGTAGAAAGGTAAATACGATATTCAGGTAAAATTATAACCAAATTAAACAAAAAAAATTAAAAAGGACTTGACTGAAATGAATTCACCAATGGTACTCTCCACCTATCGATTACGCGCACACTAATATCAATGATTAATCATGATACAATTTATTTTTTAAAAAATTAAAATATAACAGTTCATGAAAAAATAAAATTTTACAACAAAATCTTTTTTTATGCAACCATGTTGCCTCTCAAGATAAAATAAAAGCACTCGTTCACTTTATTTCTATTTGTCTTTTTTTATATATGAATTATTTATCTATATTATTTATATTGAAACTAAACAATTCATTAAAAATAAAATTTTTTAATATAAATATTTTTCATTTATGTCACTCATCATAATATTATATTTATAGAGTGTATATACCAAATCATCTCTATAACTAACACAAATTTATATTATTTCTCTATTTTCTTCCAACTCAAGGTTAACATATATATATATATATATATATATAGTGTTTGTCAGTTGGAAGACCGTGCGGTGCACATAGACCGGTGGGGCCTATGACAACTTTTTCGATACTTGCACCATATAAAATAAGTCATTATCGTACTAGTTAATATTAATTATTCTTCCCGTTAAAATCTTCTTCATTTTTTAATTCAAAGCGTACTTTCGAGTTACGTAAGGGAATTCTATTGATTTATGTCATTTTCTTTTTCTTTTTTTTCCTCAAAATATTTGATGGTATTTAGAAGTTGTGGAGTGGAGTTAGACAAGAGTGAACCACATGCTAAACAGTTTAGAATGACTTAATGAGATCTTAAATTTTAAATTTCATGTATATAAATATTTTTCTTGAGAGTTTTACTCATCATGTCAAAGGATGATTCGGAACCACCAGATTATTGAATTATGAATGAGTGAAAAATACTTATGAATATTAATAAGTACGTGTTTGAATACGGCGACAACAAAAAAAAAGTTGTGGAGTGGAGTTGCGGTGGATGGGTCCCTCACCAGAAGGATTTAATTAGTGCCATGTAGTTTCCCACCACGTGGCATGCGTCACGGGGGCAACATTCGCCGAGTAATCTATGTTTGATGTGTACATTTAATGAAGAATAAAGCTGTAAAATTTATGGGTAAAGTGAAATATTTTTACAATTTTTTTCATGATTAATAATAGTAAATCTTCTTTCTATTAAATTTATGGGGTATAATTCATCTATCTTATTTGATACTTTCAAGTAACGTAATATCAATATATATAGACATATTTTTTAATATATACATATTTAATTTATTATAAATGGTATTTATTTTCATTCAAAAGTAATAATAATTAATTTTTATAAACTTATAATTTTTTAATTATTCGATATTATATGATGTTACGAATAATTTTTTTAAAATTATTTCCAAAAGTTTGCACCCCGTGACAGCTCTTTCATTGTGTTTTTTTTTACACACTCCAAAAAAAAGTTTAATAGGGCATGCCCTAATTATAATTTTAGTGAANGACAAATGCACTTGTTCAAAAAGGACCGCGATTCAATGAACGATTGTGAGGAACTCGATCCATTTGTTTTGATACTAAGAACAAAATCGGCCAATATTTTAATAAAGCTACATTGTGGCAATGAAATATAAGTACAATGAGAAAATATTAAAAATTTGAAGAATTATCCCATAATATAGAATCTTAGGACCGATGAGGTGGTAAAATAAAAAAAAATTATAGCTTAAATTCCTAATAAATTATACCCAAATTGAATACTAAATTGCACCATAATATTAACGGCAATATTAAAGATAATATTTGTGCATGTATCTGTTAAAACTACGCATTCTCAAATGCTTCCCTCAATTATTAAGGTAGTCGTATCTTGATTTAAAAAATGTTCGCATGGGACTAAAGCCCATCCGTATTCCCAACCCAATTTAATACACTTTATGCACTACACAGCCATAAAATTTTTCATCACTCAGTCCATCGAATCCGTACGGATATCGATTGATACAAGATTTGTGCCGAGCCAGTTTTCTAAGGACAAGGGTAAGACTCTCCCTACAGAAGAGTTTCCCACGAATAGGAAACTTTATTCAATAAAAAAGAGGGTACCGATCGAGAGGGGTTCAGAAAGCAATTCTTTCTTAGTTTTGTTACGTGATCAACTGATCTAACCCACTAAATGGTAATGAGGAGATGGACCCAGCCTGATTGATTCACGAGAAGATGCTCCAGTAAGGGACAAATCGATGATGGACGGTTTCATGTTCACTGCTGCTGGGGTAGTTAATGTCAGTTTGGCGCCTTTTCTTCCAACCCCCCTCAAGTCTGGACCGCGAGTATCATCCAATAATTTAAATTACCAGCAAATCTAATTCGAATAAGGTGAGTCCTAACATGTAAAAGCCTTCTAATCATGAATATCATCTATTCAAATTATTGGACCCGAGATATTGAGAAGGAAAAAAAAAATGGTCCACTAGAGTCTATCTTATTATTTAGACAACCCTTTTTGTTGGCTGGTGGAGACCCCGACAAGAGAGCATGTGTTACGTCACCGGCTGTCATTTTTGGTGAATAAGAACTATTATTTAATATTATCTCGACCGATGACAGATGTCCAGTTACATCGTGAGGATATATCAAATCGTCGTTAAGAGATAAAGATACTAGTCTTACCGTCATAAGATATGATAAGAATTTGTTTGTAGTTCAAATGAGCAAGTTTTAACTGTAATACACCTGCAGCGGCTTTGAGTTCATAGGAAGCACTCGTCTTAGCGAAGATCAATCCCGACATGTCGACTGAGTATGTTCGGTAACACCCGTGCTCTATGGGCTAAAAAGGGAGAGGTATTGATATTAATTTTAATATTGTATAAAAACATTTTTCATCTAATTACAATTAATAAATATCTAAAAATATATCATATCGGTAATATCTGATACCGTAACATCACATGAATCCATTTGATATTATATTATAAAATATAGAATTTATCATAATTCCTATACATTAATCTCAAATATTTTAAACATTAAATTCAACTTATTATAATATATCATCAATATATTAATAAATAAACTCACCTCTTAAATGCCCTTTTACCTTCTTCCTCCCCTTTTCCCAAACCTGACTAATTATTTTTTGTGGTCGGAAACAGAACCGTACTAGAGGTACATAGGCCACATAAATAACATTTATGTATAGATTCTTATTAATATTTCTTATACGGTCTCCATTAAAAAATACAAAAAAAGGGAAATTGATGATTGGAACCGGTGGATGCTGTGTGGGTAAAATTCCAACACTTTAAGGTAACAATTAACCTTCATCACACTCACTCTCTCTCTATCTCTCTCTCCCACACACACACACACACACACACATATACATATATGAAAAGAAAGCCTTCAAAAAAACATATGGACAGTACTGAACAAGAGACGTGCACAAGTTACAATCAATGTTTGATTGGTACGTCCACATTCACCCATGTTGTCTTTTTTTGGGCCAAGGCCCAAGGATTCACATGCCATGGCCCCACGAGGCCAGAATATTTTTTTTAAAAAAAATTCGCGAAGTCGGACACATGGCCAAAGGGAAGAGGAGGATCGGTTCCAGATGAATTTGACCCCCATGCACTCCGGCAAGAAGCATCCGTCAGAAAAACTTCGGTTGCCTCTCCCCTTTGTCGTTTTACATGGGAAAAAGGGGACCTGGATGAGGCCGATCCGTCGGTGACTGCACAATATCACTGCATTCCAACGATATCCATTCACTGGATACTGATGGGAATGGTTCGTATTGCCCTATCGACCCGGGGATGGCCCAGGCAGATCTTAGACCTGATCGAGTCTCCTCGAGTCAATACAGAAGAATCTACACGCAACTATTCGTGCTGGAAGTCCTTGATTGGGGTCCCAAGACATCTTTGATTGAATGACCTCAACCAAACATTACCACGGCGAGTTGCTTTCACAATACCAAATGCTCTGCCGTGCCTAATCTGATACATGCTTAATTATAGCAAAGGTAGTGTTATAGAATAGAAGAATTTCCACACACGGGAAGACAGCGCAAATATGTTGATAGCAATATAAATATCTACTGAGAATAAATTTATCTACATTACATCTCGAGAAAGACAATCCATCTGAAACCAGGTTATCTTCCACTTGTAGAAGTCCTGTCAGTTTCCCTTGCTGGATTCCTTCCTCGACGGTCACTTGTTGTGTCGTGAATCCACTTCAACCAAGCTCTTATTCGATCAAGTTTCTACTATTGCTCTCCGCAATCTACAGGATATGATATGTTGTTTTTGTTGACTCTTACGAGCTGCTACTGCATATGTAGCAAATTGTGCAGTTGATTATTTAGTTGGCCCTTTCGTTGGCTGGTGGAGACCCGAAAAGGACAACATGATAGGTCATGGAATGTCTCGTTGCGATTCATAAATACGGGCTTTTATCTAATATTGTCTCGTCTAAAAAATCAATGACCATTTGGTAAAAAGATATTATTTTTATTTGATAATTAAAATATTATATTACTATTCATCTTATTTATTTCTCTTTTTTTAATCCATTTTTAGCCTTATAGTTTCTGATATAATAATAATAATAATATATATATATATATATATTATCTCGGCCCATTGTGGCCGTCCAATCACATCTTGGGGATATCGAGATTCGAGCTGTCGTTTAAAGGGGAGATCATCTATTTATATATCGTAGGTGAGATTTACCAGCAGTTGAACCGTTTTAGAGTCGTAGTAAGCACCACCGGGCGGGGGAGACCGGCGCCTGAATGTGGATTATTAATCTCAACGTGTTAGTCGATTGATGTAGTTTGGTAACGCTCGTGGTCCATAGGCTTGCTGGTTTAGACATATTTACTGGAATTCTAGCATCGGTCAATCTTGCACAGTTAATGCTGACACGGGACGTACATGATGTTTTGGTAACTCGGGATGGAGCTGCTGCGCTTGAATTGACTGGAAAAGAAAATCCAGGAGACCTTTCCCATGAGCGTGTCAGCGTAAGATGAAACGCTTCGTGCGATGCCAAATTTGCCTCGGTAGAGTACGAAGAGTTCTCCAAGGGACTTGCAAAATGCCGGTTTACAAAGGAGAGATCCGAGATGCCATTTTTCCAGAAGCAGCCAGCAGCCATACCGCCAATATTCTGGTAAGCTGATGACTGTTTCTGTTGTAAGAAGGAAATGGATCTGTAGTTCTAAGTTCTAAGCTTCTTATGGGCCTGAACAGTTGAACCTAAAGCTAGGCCTCAG
>CXYZ01011926.1:1166892-1178589 GCA_900006705.1 Sonneratia caseolaris | reverse complement strand
TATATACTTACTTTCAGGACTGGATCATCCAAACATGAGATTGACCCAAACAGCTCGGTGTTGGCAGTGGCACCTCCCAGAGGGGTGTGAGCCACGACTTGGACACCATGTTTCTGACAGAACTTGACGAGAGAGTCCCGCTGGAAGTAGGGGTGCAGCTCAATCTGGTTCACAGCCGGCTTTATGTTGGAGTAAGCTAAGCAGTCCCTTGTTAGGAGGAGGCTATAGTTGCTGCAGTTATCGGCAAATTAGAATTAGAGTCCGAACGTCCAATTTAGATATCAAGTTTAGGAGGGGTATTTTTCTTTTATAAGATCGACCAAGATAACTATAGTTCGGTCAAAGATGTAAAGATCGGGGGCCCATTGTGTTTCCTTTTCCAAATTGGTCACAAGTTGAAACAGTACCTGATGCCAATGCTGCGAACTAAGCCCATGGAGACGAGAGCTTCCATCGAACGCCAGACACTTTCCAAGGTTATGGTCGTGTTAATGTCCAGCACTCCATCCTTCTGCACACTTGCCACTGCTCCCACTCCTATGATGCAAGATGACGGTAAAACATCCGAAATTCCAATAGTGACTCAGAGCACAATCCTCAGGCAAGTAAAATGGAACGTGTATTCAATTCGACACCGGCAGAGAGACTCCCCATCACCCATCAGTAGGAAAAATAAAATAAATAATTCTTCGATTTTAGAACCCCCACGGGCCACACCCTTTTCTCCCTTTCCCATTTGTTTTGATCCCTGTTAAAAAGTTATTTTCATGGGTCCGGCTCGAAGTCCGTGGACTCACTGCGAGCAAGAAGCGCATCTAAAAATTCAATGCCATTAACATGAAAATAAGCATTAAAATTTTAATCATTCAGGATAATAATATTTTCTAGATCAATAATAAAATTTATTTTCACAAAACTCTTATGGCTCTTTGTTTTCCTTTGCCATTATCGGTTTATTATGCTCTTGGACTCTCTTCCATGATAGAATTAGCTATTTTACAGGCTGACAGGGGGTGCCCTTGTAAAATATCCAAGCATGAGGGACCTGCATGTTAATTACTGAATAACTCGACGACTGCCCTTGCAATTGCCCTCTTTGTTTTGTTTCTGAAATCCCGTGTCAATATAAAGGAAAGAGGACACTGACAGAAGACCGCTCCCTCCTCTCCTCCGTTGGTGAGCCGAACGAAGGACGACGAGAGCACTAGTTTTCTAGCTAGATGCTCCGTTCTGTGAGGAAGAACAGAGATGCGAAGAGGAAGAAGAGATGGAAGAAGATGTCTCGGAAGAGGACCGCCCCAGACATATGGGAGAGAGCCCTCTTTGCTTCTTCCACTCCTGCTGCTCGAGAAGGATCGGTTCTAAGAAGACGAGGAGCCCGGGTCTCTCCTCTGCAGAGAAGAGGCGCAGATAGAGGACTCCTGTCTGGGAGGGGAGCACTATGTTTGCATCAACCATGGCTCTGGGGCCATGGGATTGATAATGCATGGCACCAGGGGCAACTGCAGGATCTGAAAATTCTTTATCTACCCTAGATGTTCATATGGAAATTGACGAGAGCTATTGCATTTCGGAAACTGTTTTTTTTTCTTTTGCCAGTGATATTCAACCAACTAAAGGCTAACTGTAGCACATGAATGTTATAACAAGAGGGATGGGGAGAAACATTATATGTACCAGTATGGGGTGTGGGGACAGGGAAGTGGACGAGGTAGAGGTCCAAGTAGTCGAGCTGGAGCTTATTCAAGCTGTCTTGGCATGCCTCGATTACATGGCCATGATCCGAGTTCCACAGCTGCACCGGCGTAAAATTGTTCAAATAACATGATAAAACAAGCGTCTCATGAATCTAGATTTCAACTAGCTTGTCCCGAGAAACCGACCTTGGTTGTGATGAATACTTCCTCACGCTTGTCAAGTCCGAGGCGAAACGCTTTTGCCAGCGCCGCCCCGACCTCCGCTTCGTTCTTGTACTTAGCTGCAGAAGGAACAGGTCGTGAGAAAAAGGCGGACATGTTCAAGGTGTCACCTCGGAAAGTGGGACGATAACTGATTACAACGAGCTCAAGACGACCACTACTTTCATGTTCACATCCATCATCATACATCGAACGTGGATACCTAGGGAGAGGGCTCAGTGGGCGGAGGAGATAAATATAGACACGTACCAGCACAGTCAAAATGACGATAACCGATGTCAATGGCCTTGAAGAGCAGGTCCTCGACATCCTTGCCTTCCATGCGAAAGAAGCCGAGGCCAATTGTCGGCATGGAGAAGCCACTGTTAAGGGTGATGGAGGTGGAGAAGCCACCGTTCATTGCCAGCGGCATTGAGTAGCCATTCTGGAGAGTGGGTGCCATGTGTATGCTATTCTTCTTCTTCAACAAGAACAATGACTACTCGTGTTTCCCTGTGCTGTTGCCATGAATGCTGGAGCCTTCAACTCTATTTATAGGACAAAGGATGGGCCCACCCAATTCACAACCACCATATTTGCGATGTGATATGGACGCAGTAAATCTTATGGCTTGACAAAATGAATTTCCAAGCATTTAAACGGCATGCATGGCAAGTTAAAATGAAATTAAATCAAAATTGCTATTCCGGCTACCATTCCTCTCCCTAACTTTTGTTGCGGCTGAATTACTACTATTCACCCCCCTTTCTTATGAATCTATTCCGACCTCACACCCCCCCGAAATTGGGATTCGGTCTGTTGGGTGAACGTTTCTTTGTGGGCCATTTCCTTTTTTTCTTCTCTATATTTCAATATTTGATTGTTCTCTTACGATTGTTCATACTTTTATATTTGATTGTCTCAATATCAGATGTCCGCACGATATGGCTCATTACCACTCCTATCCTATTCGCATGCATGCCTGCATGCATCCTCCAAATATTACTTTTTAAGAGTGTTATATATATATATATATATATATGTCCTATATATTTATTGTATAGAGTGATGCAGCTATTTCTGTCTTCTAATTTACAAATATTTTTCCTCGGACACGTTTTGTTTTTTGGTGGGCAGCTAATATACATATATATATATATATATATTAACATTACAGTTGCTATAAGAATGTAAAGGGAGGAATTGGTGTCCTTAAGGTTGCCTTGTGCTTGATATGCAATTCTCAAATGGTGTTATTTATTCTCGCCATCTCTTGTATTATCTCTAAAAGAAATGAATAAGGAGGGCAGCAGAGTCGCACACATTTCTGACGAACTGAATGATGGACGTTCAATATTATCCATGTTAGCATAGTATCATTAACGATATGATGGTTGATGCACGAAGAGCACATTTCCATTAGGGAAAAAAAAAAGAGAATATAGGACCTCATTACCATCAAATCATACAAATTGTAAATTTTGAACAACAAAATCACCACTTTTAGTAGTTGTTCTGCATTTTTTTAGTAACAAAATGGGGGCAAAAACCCAAAAAAACTAAAGAAATAAGATTTTAATAAATGATAATTACAAATTATATTTTATGTACTCTATTACTCCAAATAATTTTGATAAATAGATGAAAATGAATTATTACTTGCATAATATGTAAGTACAATATACCCAAAGCAATTTTGGAAAAAAAATCATATATATACATTTATAATTTATACAACTTATGGGGAAAAAGCGTGAACGTAAATTTGACTCTAGATAATGGTAGAAAGGTAAATATGATATTCCGGTAAAATTATAACCAAATTATTTTTTTTTAAAAGGTTAAAAAGGACTTGATCGAAATGAATTTACCAATGATTCTCTCCGCCTACCAATGAAGCCCATATTAAAATTAAAGATTAATCATGATATAATTAAGTTTTAAAAATTAAAATATAATATTTCATCCAAAAAAATTAAAATCACATTAAAATAAATTTTGATACAATCAACTCGTCATCTCTCAATATAAAATTATTTTTCTATGTGTTACTATTTATTTTTACTTACCATTTTTTGATATATATTATCAATTATTCGTCTTAACTGATTCACATTCAAACGGTAATAGTTCATTGAGAGATATACCTTTTCCAATATGAACTTTCTCGATTCATAAAATTCTATTCTAGTATGATATTCGAAGAGAAAATAAGTGAAACTATCTCTATCACTATGCAAATTTGTGTTATTTCTCTATTTTTTAAAAGCCTTCACGACCGTTAAATATATATATATATATGTGTATGTATGTATATAGTGTTGGTCAGTTGGAAGACCGTGCGGTGCACATCGACCCGAAGGGGTGTGACAACTTTTACGATACTTACACCATATAAAATAAGTCATTATCGCACTATTTAATATTAATTATTCTTCTCATTAAAATCTTCTTTTTTTAATCCATAGCTTACTTCCGAGTTACGTAAGGGAATTCTATTGATTTGTGTCATTTTCTTTTTTTTTTCCTCAAAATATTTGATGATATTTAGAAGTTGTGGAGTTGAGTTGCGGTGGATGGGTCCCTCACCTGAACGATTTAATTTGTGCCATGCAGTTGCCGCCACGTGGCATGCGTCACGGGGGCAAACAAAATTCGCCGAGTATTCTATGATTGATGTGGACATCTAACGAAGAATAAAACTGTAAAATTTATCAGCGAGATGAAATAATTTCATAAAATAAATTAAAATATCTGTAATAAATAAAAAGTTTTAATAATAAGAACGGAAATCATAATTTTGAAAATTTTCAGGGTGGATAGCGTCGGCCCAGCTGTCACTTTAATAGTAAATCATCTTCCCATTAAATTACGGAAGCATAATTCACCCCCCTTATCCAATACTTCCAAGTAACAGAAGAGATATATATATATATATATACACACAAATATTTTTAAATATAAACATTCAACTAATTATAAATAAATTATATTTTTTCACCTTAAAATTTAAATTAATAAATAATTATATATAACTTTCGTATAAATTTATAATTTTTATTTTAATTATCTATATTAGACTGATGATATCTTTTTTTTCCCCAAAAGGTTGCAAACCTTGACTCCCCTTTCATTCCCTTTTTTTTTTAATTTTTGTATTTTACACCTTCCAAAATAAAATTTAAAACGGCATGCCCAAATTATAATTTTAGTGAAACTGGCTTCGCCTATAACTACTTAACGGGGTGAATTTTATAAATTCCAACTTAATCATACAGTATATAATCAGCTATACATATTCAGGGAATGGAAGGGAAGGGGAGTAAACGATACCCATTGAACAATTTAGTAATTGAACTAAAAAACTTTTCTACACGAAGCGATGTAATTTAAGTTATAGGGCAAAAATAAAATAGAAGTTCCCAGGCCACATATATAACATGTGTCCTAGAACTTACAAAAATTATTATATTATGGTACTATGTGGTTCCACCAAAATTACTTATCACTATAAATCACTTTTATAATATTAAATAGATTTATCACATTTGAAGCATAATTAATAGCAAAATGTTCTCCATCACTTGTATGACTAACATGCTCATGATTGGTCAATCAATTTGACGACACCATCATCATGTTTCACCTCCATAATAATTAAAGAGGAATTTCCTTGGGTTTTTTTTTCCAAAATCATTTTGGAATAGGGACCGCCAATGCACCTGTTCCAAAGGGACTGCGATTCAACGAACCATTTGTGAAGAACTCGATAAATAGTGAAATCTAATTACTGATGATGAAACATCAAATTTTCAAAAAATTACCTTATAATATAGATTCCTAGGACTGTAAGGTGGCAAAATTAAAAAAAAATTACAACTTGAATTCCTAATAAATTATGCCAAATTGAATACTAAATCACACCATAATATTAACTGCAATATTAAAGATAATATTTGTACATGTATTCGATAAAACAACGCATTCTCAAATGCTTCCCTCGATTATTAAGGCAGTCCTTCCTTGATTTAAAAAAATGTTCACATGGGACTGAAGCCCATCCGTATTCCCAACCGAATTTGATACACTTTATGTCCTGCACAGCCATCAAAATTTCTCAGTCGCTCGGTACGTTGAATCCCAACGGATACGGACTGATACAAGATTTGAGCCAAAGTTAGTTCTCTGCTGACGAGGGTGAGGGTAAGGGTAAGACTCATCCGATCGGAGAGTTTCCACTTTCACGAGATTCTAACCAAAATTTTTATTAAAAAAAAAAAGTGCCAATCTAGAGAAGTCAAAAAGCATTATTTTTCAATGTGTTACGTGATCATCTGATCTAACCCACTAGATGGTGAGGAGGAGATGGACCCAGTCTGATTGAATCACGTGAAGATGCTTCAATAACCGACAAATCTCCCTGGAAATATAAATCAATGATGGACGGTTTCATGTTCACAGCTGCTGGGGTAGTTAATGTCAGTTTGGGGCCTTTTCTTCCAACCCCCTCAAGTCTGGACCGCGAGTATCATCCAAGAATTTAAATCGCCGAGCAAATCCGACTCGAATAAGGTCATTTCTAATATGTAAAAGTCTTCTAATCATGAATATTATCTATTTAGAATATTAGACCCGATATTTTAAAAAAAAAGAAAGAAAAGAATAGGATGTATTCAACTATTTTAATAGAGTGTATCTTACTATTTAGACAAGCATTTTTGTTGTCCGGTGGAGAACCCAACAGGACAACATATGTTACGTTACCGGGTGTCTTATCATCCATGAATACGAACTATTATTTAATATTATCTCAACCTATGATAGATGTCCAATAGTGATGATATATTAAATTTACTAGCCTTATAATTCATATGAGCAAGTTTTAATTGTAGTATTACTGCAACAGCTTTACATTCATAGGAAGCACTTGCCTTAGCGAAGATCAGTCCCGACATGTCGACTGAGTACGTTCGGCAACGCCCGTGCTCTATGGGCTAAAAAGGGGGGAGGTATTGATACTAATTTTAATATAGTATAAGAGGACTTTTAATCTAATTATTATTAATAAATCTAAAAAAAATACTATATCAATAATATCTAATATTAATAACTGACTAATTTATTTGATATTATATTAGAAAATATAAATTTATTATCAACTTCTATATATCAATCACAAATATTTTAAATCTTAAATTCTACTTATTATATATTATAAATTGACTAATAAATCACTCACATCTCAAATAGCCCTTTCTACCTTCTTCTGTGCTTTTCCGAAACCTGACTAAATATTTTTTGTGGTCGAAAAAAGAACAGTGCTCGTCGTGGAAGTACATTTTTACCCTTTTTGATTGGCAGATGAAGAGGCACATAGGCCACATAAATAACACTTATATATAGATCCTTATTAATATTTTTTATACGGTCTCCGTTAAAAAATACAAAAAAGGGAAATTGATGATTGGATCCGGTGGATGCTGCGTGGGTAAAATTAACAATTGACCTTCATCACACAAATCTCTCTCTCTTTCTCTCTCTCATACATATATGATAAAGTGCGTATAATGTGAAAATAATAATTAAAAAATTATAATTTTTATTTTTATTATAACACTTTTTATATGCCTTTATTTTTTTTATTACCTATATTATATTATTTTAATCTATGAATATGTAATAAAAAGAAAAGAAAAAAAAGAAAGCCTTCAAGAAATATATGGACAGTACTGAACGAGAGACGTGCACAAGTTACAATCAATGTTTGATTGGCACGTGTACTTTAAGAAAGCTGGTTACTGTACAGGAGATGTGGTGCACATTCACCCATGTTGTCTTTTTTGGGCCCAAGGCCCAAGGATTCACATGCCGTGCCTCCACGAGGCCAGGATTTTTTTTAAAATAATATTTTTTTATTAAAAAATTAGGGAAGTCGGACACGTGGGCCAAAGGGAGGAGGAGGATCGGCTCCAGATGAATTTGACTCCATGCACTCCGGGAAGAAGCATCCGTCAGAAAAACTTCAGTTCAGTCTCCCTTCGTCGTTTTACATGGGAAAAAGGGGACCTGGTCTCCCTTTGTCGTTTTACATGGGAAAAAGGGGACCTGCATGAGGCCGATCCGTCGGTGACTGCACAATATCACTGCATTCCAACGATATCCATTCACTGGATACTGATGGGAATGGTTCGTATTGCCCCCTATCGACCCGGGGATGGCCCAGGCAGATCTTAGACCTGATCGAGTCTCCTCGAGTCAATACAGAAGAATCTACACGGAACTATTCGTGCTGTAAGTGCTTAATTGGGGTCCCAAGACATCTTTGCTTGAATGATCTCTACCAAACATTACCACGACGAGTTACATTCGCAATACCATCAGCTTCAGGATGGATATATATGAAATGCTCTGTTGGGCATAATTTGGTACATGCTTAACTATAACAAAGGTACTGTTGTATAATAGAAGAATCTCCACACACCAAAGGCAGTGCAAATTTGTTGATAACAATGTAAATATTCACCGAAGATAAATTCATCCACATTACATCTGGAGAAAGACGATCCATCTGAATCTAGGTTATCTTCCATTTGTAAAAGTCCTATCAGTTTCCCTTGCTGGATTCCTTCCTCGAGGGTCACTTCTTGTGTCGTGAATCCATTTCAACCAAGCTCTTATTCGATCAAGTTTCTACTACTGCTCTCTGCAATCTGCAGGATATGTTGTTATTTGTTGACTCTTAAGAACTGCTACTGCATATGTAGTAAAACGAGCAGTTGATGCCAGGCAGCTTCTACAATTCCCTTATTGCAATATTCCAGAACAAGAAGAACCCCTCTCCCAATTGGACTCACAACACTCATGCATATATGTTCCTGTCCGAACTTCTAGTCAGTTCCATGTCCTCTTCTACCTAGTAAAAGTCGAGGGTACGGAAGCTCTCCTCCAACCCCTCGTGCTTTAGCGTCTTGGGTATGACAACTGTGTTTCGTTGTATGCCCTGTCGATCGAAGTACGATCCGCGCCACATGTATACCTCCTGTATATCTCAGCAGAGCCCTGATTTTCATGAAAGGCATATCGAATCAGATTTGATTGAACTAATTAAGCTATAGTACATTTCGGGAACCTGTAGGGGGTAAAACGTGCCCTATCTATTGTTTGTTTGATTCATAAAGGCAAGATGTGCTCTTAGTCTCTTAGTTTGGAGATACATGCTTATTTTCAGCGCTGGATCATCCAAACAGCTTGTTGTTGGCAGTGGCGCACGGTGTCAGCCACGACTATTGAGGCCCCATGTTTCAGGCAAAACTTGACGAGAGAGTCCCGCTGCAAGTAGCGGAGCAGCTCAATCTGGTTCACAGCTGGGTTTATCTTGGAGCAAGCTAAGCAGGAGGAGGCTGTAGTTGCTGCATTTTTCAACAGTTTATAATTAGTGCCAAGAAACTCAATCTAGGCATCAAGCCTGCTTCGATATGCTAGATAGAATTAACTAGCTCAGATTAAATCTTAGGAGGGGTCCATTCTGTCTGGATTGGGCACGTTGAAGCCGAACCTAGATGCCGATGCTGCGAACTAAGCTCACGGGGACAGGAACGCTTCCATAGAACGCCAAACACCTTCGAAGGCAGATGTGGTTGTGTCAGTGCCAAGAACTCGACCCTTCAAAAAGCTGGCCACTGTTCCCACTCCTATGGCGCAGAACGACAGGAAAACGTAACAAATTCCAATAGTACATCGAGGATAATTCCAAGGCTCGTAAGATGGTACATGTAAATCGTGTTGGAGTTCAATTCGACCACGCAGCAGAGAGACTTTCCATCCCCCATCAGATCAACTGACATGTTTAGAATTTTGATAGATTTGATTGAAATATCTACAATGACATCTATCATCATCATATTTTGATTGGAGAGGAATTTTCCAACCATCGTTATGCAAAAGTGCAACGGATACCAGCTGTTAATATGGCATATTCGAATCAAGTCACTAAATCAGAAGAGATTCTTTCTTTATCTGTTACGTGATCAACTGATCCAACCCACTCAACGGCCAGGAGATGGATCCCTAGCTGATTGATTCACGGGAAGATGCTTTTAAGTATGGGACAAATTTGTAGGTATTCCCTGGAAATCTAAACCAATAACAGAATGAAAGCGTCCATTTTCGATACTGCTGGGGCAGTTAACTTTAGTGGATTTTTCTTTCTTTCTTTCTTTTCTCCATATGCATTGCATATATTTAGGAATTTAACAACACCCAACCAGTACGGTCAGGGAGATTTTAATTTATTAATAGATAAAATTTTTATAATTATAAATATTCATATTATAAAACATCAAAGTTGAGACATTAAAATAATAATATAGAAATATAGGTATACTAAACCAACTTGACAAGGTGTGGTTTGATATTTAGTTGGCCCTTTTGTTGGTTGGTGGTGACCCAGAAAGGACAACATGATAGGTTATGGGATGTCTTGTTTTATTCTATTGATGAAGATATAAAAAAAAAAAAAATAGAGATGAGTATAATAATATTATTTTTAATTTAATAATTAAAAATTATATATTTAATATATATATATTATTTTATTTATTTCTCTTTTATATTCATTTTTATGCTTATAGGTATTGTGTATAATAATAATAATAATAACATATTATCACGGCCCGTCNTTATAGGTATTGTGTATAATAATAATAATAATATATTATCACGGCCCGTCGGGGCCGTCCAATCACATCATGGGGAGATTGAGATTCAAGCTATCTAACTATTTACNACATCATGGGGAGATTGAGATTCAAGCTATCTATTATTTATATGTGGTAGGCCAGACTTAGCGGCAGTTGAACCGTTGTAGAGTCGTAGGAAGCACGACGACGGGCGGGGCGGGGGAAACCGGCGCCTGAACGAGAATCAATCTCAACACGTTAATCGATTGACGCAGCCTGGTAACGTTGGTGCTCTATAGGCTCGCCGGTTTAGACGTACGAGCAGGTCATGATCGAGAAAAATACTGAGACACTGCCCAACGCCGAAATCGATCGACTGTGCTGCTCTTTGGGTCTTCTCTCGGATGAGCCGGCGTCAATTAAATCTTGGGAAACCCAATTCCCCCCCGGTGTTCGATCCTTTTTTTAGACCAAGGGATGCGAGAAGTTTCCGAGTTAGCTGTACTCGAGTTACCTTAGCAGCATCCAACATGCTGGCCGCCGCCCAATCCAAAATTCGTACGTGTAAGTTTGTAAACTGTCCATCTATCGTCTAGTAACTAGCTAGACCCATCTGCACAACTAATCAAACGTGCAACCTCGGTAAAATTTGATGTTATTATCGTGTATTTGATGGTTAGGAAAATGCATAATTCATGTAAATTATAGATTCGAAATCTTACTATATATATTGTAATTAAATATAAAAAATTAATATCTAAAATTTAGTCATTCTACGTCGGCCAATTGTATAAGCTATGGCCAGAGGCCAGATGCCTCCGTAGAACGTAGAACCGTAAGCGGACTAGGAAAATAGGATGATACAGCCGTATATAAGTTCTTTTGCACTTAATCATAATTATGCATATTTTAAAATAATTATTAAATAATCTACCTCTAATTTAACAACATACTTCAAATCATAATTTTAGCTACTCACTATTGCATCATGTTAGTTGAGACAGTTAAATTATACATAATTTATTTATTAAAATTAAAAATTAAGTGTAAAATAAGATTATGTATACCTTTAAAATAGGCATCTTTAAAATTTTAAAAAAACTATATATATATATATATAT
>CXYZ01011926.1:1103357-1130542 GCA_900006705.1 Sonneratia caseolaris | reverse complement strand
TTGTTTTTCCTGCTCAGCCTCAGGCACAGTTGGTTTCGACTCGGAGGCAGATTCACGTGCCGGAACTTTGGACGTTTGAGACTGAACAAGGATGCTTCTGTCCGCCTCGGGTCAGATTCTTCAGTATCATAGCTTGTAATTCTATCAGCCAGAAAATTTTCCGATTTGTAAATATCAGGTCGAAGAACATGATACGCTAAAGTTACAAGTGAAGTAACAGGATGGCAGAGGCTGTGATACTGTGGAAGAAAATTGTGGATATTTTATCCTTCTGACTCTCAACAAATATGGACATGTGTCTGGTCGACCAATGCAATCCTTCAAGTAGCATAACATTTCTACTACAAGAAGAAAGAATAACAAATGGCCCGTGTCACGCTGTCTTCCTTGTCATGCTATCTATCCATCACGGAAGGATGGATCTTAATGCGTCTTTTACGTATGGATACTTGAAGGAAAAACCCAACTCCTTGGCTTTAGCGGGAACCACCTTTTGCCCTTCCAGAACCTGAAGCCAAACCCATCTTCAGCAAAATGTCACAGAAACGAGCATCTGCATGCAAGCACGCATGGAGAAAGAATAACTAGTTCTCTGAGCAAGAAGATCTTACAACACAAGCTCCCTCCCCCAGCACAGCTTTGAGAGCGAAATCTGGCACAGGAAGCCATGAGGGTCGGCCTAAGACATCTCCCAGATGCTGGCACATCTCAGACATTCGAACAGGATTCGGTGCAGTTCCATTGATTACTCCTACATTAAGAGGTTAGGTTAGATGCTCTGGACACTGCCAAAGAAATGCAACAGCTGGGTTGGGTTTAAGGACAGACCCTGACTACATGAACAGATCATTATTTTGCACAAGGATGGAGGAGACAGTACCATTGCAGCAAACAAATGGGCAGGAAAACTACTTGCAGCTGATTTACCAAACAAATACATTGTTAAAATAAACGGATACCTTTGTAAGAAGGATTAGACAGAGCTTCATAAATCAGATTCACGATGTCATCCAAGTGTATCCATGAAAACCTACATCACAAATTAGAAAAATGGAGATGTTAACATGGCAAGCCTTTCAGCATGGATATGAACTTAGGAGCGGCTCATTGAAAAGGAAGATACAATTACCATTGTTTTCCAGAACCCAAAGGTCCACCAGCAAACATCACAAATATTGGGATCATTTTAGCTGCAAAGGCAAAGACAGATAAAATGGAATATAGCAGGCAAAATCACGATTTCTTTCTGTAAAATCACCATCTTCTGGCATGTGTGGAAGGAGAGGAACAGGAGGGCATTTGAGGGTTTAGAAACAAGTTTGTTTAAGTTTATGGAGAGGTGGATATGGGATATACACTTTTGGTATAATCAAATGTATAGGGGTTCTCAACGTTAGATACTCATGAGTAATGCTATGAGTAGGCTTATGTTTATTTAGCTAAAATTTTTTTGTATATGATTTTACGCATCTTCTTGATGCGATATTAATGAAGTTAATTTCTTGACTGCTCAAAAAAAAATCTCCAAAAAGACAATCATAGAGATTCTACAAGTTTTTGAGAGCTCTTCTAAAACCAGACTGATGTAGTCAATAGAGTTTTAAGGATGTTAGCTCTAGCTGAAAAGGGACTGGTTTTGAACAAAAAGAAATAGATCTGACTAAATTCACACTGATGTTACTTGATGTCATAAAAAGTGCTTCACGAAGAATCATAAAACAAATGGGGAGACAGAGAAGAGAACTTCCACTGTATATATTTAATTAACACACAAAGAAGAGGTCTTTTTTCTCGCCCCTTTCTGCCTCAAAAGGGAAGGACTGCATGAAATTAAAGGGTACTTTCCAGAATACATATCAAACATACCTAGAGCACCACCATCTTTACCAAGAACAACACCAATTCGAACAAGTGCCACTCTGACATCCTTGTTTACTCTAAGGGCTGTTGCTTCCCAGTCTCTACAAACCTGAAGAGAAGAGGTCTCAGACAAAAATCGACCTTTGATAAAACGATCTAGGCTAAAAGGGGACTGTAATAATCACAACACTCATATTTAAGTAACAACTCACTCTCTGCCTGGTTTCAAAATTGTATGCCCAAGTAGAATCCATATTAATCACCCAGGCAACATTTATGCACATTTTTCATCAATTGCATCTCCTCCAGTCAAGATCCAAACTATCAGAAATATTTCATTTTTCAGAAGAGTAAGAGAATCACCCCCATGATAAGTTGTCACTTCTATTCTGAATTTGTTGAAGTCAGCATGTTAATATCAAACAGCACATTCTATTTTCTAACATGAAAGAACACTTGTCAATATCATTGCTGACTATACCTTGAATTCACATGAATCAAATCCTGAAATTACTAGAGAAGTCACGTAACTAACCTCTGCCAAGTAATCGTTTCCTGATGGACTTTGCTCATCAAATACATTTGTTTCACTGGTACCTGAACATTCAAATGAAAAAAATACCTTAAATTGGAAATTCATGGCATTGGGCTATCTCCATAAAATTTCATCAAGCAATAATAGTAGTAAACCTACGGAAAGATTAGACAAATAAGAAGGAAAAGAATAAAGAAGTCCGAGCCAGAAAGAGACCGTAATAGCCAACAGCAGTTGCGCTAACCAAGACAGTAGGTCCAGAACCTTCAGGTGTACTGTTTATGAGATCTACAACCTTTAGAACCATTGGGAAATCAACAACACAGAAGAAAAGTGAATCCCTTCATATTTGAATAATTAACATCTTTTTTTTTTCCTTTTCGGCATGGAAAAAGTTTAGGATATTCTTTCTGATGATTATGATGTGCACAAATTGGCAAGCAAGAATTTCCTAACCTTTGAAGTGACACTGACCCTGCTCGCTTTGATATCGTGTTTGATCTGCAGTAGATTAGGAGGTCATTTAGGTCCCTATGATACTCGTAGACATGCATGCATGTATCATGTAATCATTATATAACCTACTGATAGGTATGGGAAACTGCAGGATAGAGATAAACAAGTATTTTAATAGCATGATAAATATTTGGCCATAAAAAACTGATAAATGCAATGTCACTGCATGCAATACGACCAAAGAAATGGCTTGTTCTCACAGCTCGCCATATTTGCATTGCTGGAACCTCCAGTAAAAATATCGAGATATTATGGCACTGATTTAGCAATCTTGGCCGGAAAAGTTTCATTCAAAACAGTAACACCATATGCTTCTATCACAATTTTGTTCTGCAGAGTACAGTACAATACATATTATTCAAGAAAAGTCCTTATTTTCGGAAAGGAAACCACATCACTCAGTCTTCACGTTAAACAGAGGCCACTATAACCTAACAATATTAACCAACAGATTCAAGCAATAATTGAGGCTACATCTCAACCACTATAATCTAACAAGATTCACAAACAGGTACAAGTAATAACAGAGGTATAGACTGAGAACTTTGATAGCAGCTTATAATTCCATGGTATATGCAGTATAAAATGGCTATGGTGCCCAAAGCAGGCCAGTTGCAATATAAACATAGTGGGTAACAAATGCAAAGCAATTCACTTAGTTTGTATAACTACCTCAGGAGACCACCGAGTACTGATGGGTGTTCCAGCCAAATTAACAACAGCATTTGAACCTTGAATGCTATCTTTCCACTTAGGCTCATCTGCAATCACTATTCCCGGAAACTCCTTGACTGTGTTTCCCACAAGATCCAAAATTAAGTCAGAGTCGCATGTGTGTGTGAGGTAAAACAAGAGAAAGAACCGAATATACAAAAAATATTTCGGTGCTCATAAAACACGAGAATTCTGAAACTTGAAACATCACCCATGACTAATGGAAGATGAAAAAGAAAATACTGTTTATAAACAGTGAAAGCATAAATTATTTTTTCCATAGGAATATTGTGGATACATTGGAGATGCCCCTCAAGCAAGAAGTGATTTAGATAAAACAGTGGAGATAGCACAAAATGATACAGTTTTGGAGAGGCTGCTTAGGTCAGGAAAATGATCTGAAGCTCATTATCTAGCAGATCCCAGCTTTGTTTTGTTAAAGCATAGGCATGTAAATTAATTAACATCCATTACCTTCTTACCAGGAAATATTAACTCTGCTTTGGATCTAGAGCGAGTTAAGACATGCACTGTATGGTTATCTGCATTTCATAATAAGTTCAAAGCTGAATTAGTTCACATATACCATATATCAAATTATCAGGATATCTGAGATTCTCAATCATATAAAGAAAAGAGCAGAATATATATGGGCAGGGTGGATCTCAATATGCAATATGCTCAGTAAAATATGATTAGAAATTAGCAAACCAAAATTCTATACTTGCTAAAGTTCCATTCCTATATGCAGATCACAAGTACCTCCTGACTTGACCATGCGAACTTAAATGCCCATCAATGTGCCATCTCCGATTCCTAACATTTCATTTTCCATCCCAACCACAAAAGAGAAATGTGCAAGTGATTGCATAATTATACATACCACTATGACACAGTAAAGAATAGATGTTTAGCAAAGAATGGATGAAGAGAAGGAGAAAGTTTCAAGAAAATCTATTTAAGCAAAGAGATGGATATCAATTTATAGATAGACTGCACTGCAGCACCAATTCTTACATAAGATATATAACAGAATCTTCATCAGTCAATCCACTACTAGCCCATGTAGACAGGGATTGAACAAAAATGGATAAATTAATGAAAGATGACAATACATCCAGAATTTCACTGAGTAATGCTTGATATGAGCATGACCTGCATGCAGTCGCTGCACCAATCTTTTACCGATAAACCCTGTCGCTCCAGTTACTGATACAGTCATCTGATTAACCTACAGGATGACCCAAAGTGTTTCATTAAGCAAGGCCGACTAGGTGACATCAAGTTATAGCTGAGGTTGGAGATATAAACAGAGCCAAGTTCCTTTCTCCCTTATGTTTCTCCATCCAGTTCAGACAATGCAAACAGTCACACTTCTTTGTATTTACTAAACTAGAAGCTAAGAGGAACACCACTCAGAGCAATGAAACCCGAAGCCACAACTACTATAAGAATTACATGAAATTACATTAATTGAAAAAGAAGTCCTACTGTGTTCAACTTTAGGGTAGTTGTGTTATGAACTAGTTTGCTTGGAAGAACAGGGTTGAAATAGAATGGCTGCAGACGGCTTTACTGCTTCCTTCCAAAATACTCATAAAAAATTCCGAGTAACTACCAAGTCAAGCCAGTGGAGTGGTTCAAGGGGGTGAATGCATATTAATGGAGCGGTGTTCAGCTTTATTCTGGACCATCATACAGTTCATAAATGGCAATAAATTCAAATGATAAGTGATGATGATGATAGCAAAATCAACAAATTTGAGTTGGAAATAAGGAAAAATAATTCACTGACACCTCTCTTCCAGATTAATCTCCGCTTGTGTGCATTAATCTCCCAGGACACAAGACATTATAGACATATCCAACAAGAATTGGCTGCATGAATGAGGATCCGTTAATGGGTGTCTTCTATCCCCCAAGCTTATCTTGTTTAAAGCAAACGGGTTTCACACGATGCGATGAAACGTGGAGAGCATTAACCGGTTCAAAGGAAGTGGAACGCATTGCACCTTCTGGGACTGATCGACTGCGCAGCATATCCTGAGCCGCCGAGTTTCGCAGGCCATCTACGCGTTAACATGGGAGCCAAAAAGTGAGAATTTCAAGATAAAAGAGGAAATGCAAGTGCAAGCGACAAAGAGTCTCCCTTTGCCGGCGGAGAACAGGACGAGGGGGAAGCTCTTACGGAGAAAGGAGGATGAGGAATGTGAACAGCAGGTGAGATGGAGCGCGTCCATGTCAGAGCCATAGCTCTCGAGGGAGGAGAGAGCTCCATGGACATCATCGCGGAGCCTCGAGCGTGCCAGCTCGTGGTTGATTAATGGCGGAAAGAAAGAAGACTGTTGAGTGGACTAGCAGAGAACCAGGGAATGGATGGAGAGGAGAAGATCGTGTCCGATTTGGCACCACAGCTTCTCACCTTGATGGGTGAACGATTGGCCGGAAATTATGTAATATGCCAAATGGCCCAATGAGGACAAAAGGGTTCTTACTTCTTAGGTCCCGAGTCAATTGTGGCCTGGAGGTTCTCGGTTCGTGCTCAGGTGCCAATCTTTCGAAGCCCTTTTACTTCTCTATTTCCGATTTCCGTACGGGACTAGAGGGCCTTCAGCAGGATAAGGAATACTGTTAGCGATATTATGAGTCAATTATCGATAAGGATATGGATCAGATTTTAGGCAAAATCCAAAGCAATTTCTGTTCAGCCACTACTGACTGAGGCATCCCAGGCGACTCGGCTCTTGCCCGAGGCAAAAGGTTCTTAGCATGAGCCCAACGATTAAACAAGTACGGCTAAAGAAAGCAGAAATCCGCCTATCTCCCCCTCGGGTTGGTTCAGATGATTTGTCAAAGCTCCAGAACCGACTGCACCTCATCGAACTATCCATGTGGCTGAGAGCCCTCACAGCCCAGGCACAACGACACAGCATTAATCGGTCTGAGCTTGGTCAAAGTTGTGTAGCAATGATTCATGCGAGTAACACTACAGACGCCTCACTCTCAGAGAGAAGAAGAATGAGATTTATTTTAACGCAGAGATGAAAATAAGTTTTTCTCAGCAAAATAATCTTTCATGATGGGAACATCCATGCACAGAAAGTGCCCCAAAATACATATAGAGAAACTAAAGTTCAGTGTCAGCAACTGCCTTCACTTTGGCAACAGAGACAAGATATTTGACTAGCCAAGACTAGTATTGTGCTCCATCTCCAACGAATGTCTCTCTGCCTGCATCACAAGATAGTATATCATGTTTCTCCAAACGACATTCAAAAATTTCATGAGACGAGTGCCAATCCCACAGATACCAGGAAACCTAATTGAGAGACTGGACCCGACAGAGAAAGAGGGGGGGGGGGGGGGGGGGAAATGAGAAGCCAAGGCAGCAGCATCACTGGCAGATTCTCTCTAAGTAATGATCAATAAATCTCCGAGGAAACTGACCTTTATTAATTACAATAAAACAGAATTGCTTCTAGTCATTATCTTCACGCCCATAATCATAAATTATCTCAATCTGCAATGATGATAAAACAGCAAGAAAATCAGAACTCATCTTAGGAAGGGAGCATGATGGACAAGCTTAATCTGCTAGGAAGTCATTGCACCAATATAGATACTTGCCATGGACATCATAACAGTATGCCTATAATATATAAAATACATAAAGAATGAAATAAAACCAAGGAAAGAGAGGAAGGATATGAATACAACAATGAACTCCATCATGTTATGAGGAATAGGGACAAGGCACAGAATTTTTGAGCAAGACTACTGGAGAGAGCAGGAGGAGCTTTCCATCTTCCTAGAGAGTTCAAGCCCTAGTGCTATACTAGGCAACACATCAAGATGGAAGCAGACAGGCAGTCAGATAGAGCAATAACAGCTTCATCAAGCCAACCCAGTAAGGTATAAAAAGACTATAGCTACAGGTGCATCGCATTAGATTCTAGCAACTCATGTATCTCATATCCAACATGGACAATGCTGGTGAGAGCTGCAGGCTCGACCAGGAAAATGCAGAAAGGACAAGTTCTTACATTAAAGGGATCTTAATTCTATCTCCCAAAATGCCTATGAACCTAATAAATTATCATAATTCAGAATTCAGATTCAAGTGAATCTATTGCAGGTGATTCAGGACTACCATAGGCATTATCAGCCAAAAATAAGATACAAAAGTGACCTCTAAAGTGAAACAATGTAACACATTAAACTGACAACTGATTACAAATAAGATAAATATCAAGAAGATTACCCCCCCAGGTGGCGTAGGGTTTCGAGTGAACTTGGAACCACCAGGAGCCCAGGGAACTGCCAGAAAGATACAAAGGTGAGTTTCTGTCACCGACAATAATCCGTCACAAATAATACTAAAAAAAATGTCTTCCCCAAGAGCCACCTAAATGTTGTAGGAATGAGCAGATTCTTGGTCAAATAAATAGTGAATTTCTATCAACCCAATCGCTATTGCTTCCACTCTGAAAATAGCTTCTGCTCAGGGTCGATAACAATTATTTGATCAAACCCAGGAAAGAACTTTCAATATTAACAGTATGGCACTTACCAATGTAAGGATCAGGGTGACGCCACTTGTCGTATGAGGCTTCTCCTTCAGCAATCATTCTTTCAATCGTATCAAGATCCTCCTGAAATTTCAGATAAATGAAAATGGACCTGATCGGCCAATAGTCTGTGTGCAGGAAGATATCAGGTGCCTTGAGACCTACCATTTCAGACCTTAGGAACTCCAAACACAGGTTAGGTTCTACCTCGCCCATCTAAATCTCTCCAGGGACAAATAATCTTTTCCAGTAAGATTTTCTCCTCTTTTTTTCTTAGAATTAGCTCATGTCGTGCTACCCGGAATAAATAAAAGGAATGGCACACCAGCTAAATAATTCTGTCATCTCAACGGAGGCTCAATTCAATCGGAGCAAATTTGAGTAAGAGAGACAGATGCCATGGCTTTATCTAAAGACAAGCCGTGAATAAGACCACCAGATATGAGCTACAAAACAGAAACGCACCACATTCTTGTTGGCGTCGAACCGCTCGCGCAAATCAGATGCCTGAGAACGGTAAACAAAATCGACACAGGAACAGAACGATCGTGAGAACAACATCGAGATCTGAAGGGAATACAGGAAATGCTGAGCTCCAGATGAGACGATTGGAATCAGAAGGAGAGAGCTACAGGGACAGAGAGCTCACGTCTTGGTAAAAGAGGTGTCGGTGCACCGCCCAGTTCAGAGTGTCCTTGAGGGCACGCCGGTAGAGAATTCGAACCCTCTGCTTCTGCGACGCCCTCCGGGCCAAGTACGCCGCCGCTGTCGTCGCCGCCGCGCTCATCTCTCCCACGCCAAGTTGCTGGAGTCTTCGATTTCCGCAGTTTCGACTAAGCGACGATGAGCTCAAGCCGACTGTTCGACGTCCGGGCCTAGACGGCATGCCGTCTTACTTTCTCACAATTAGTTTTTTGACCCCAAATCTTCTTTGTGAAGCTTTCGAACCCCCAAACTATGCAGTGGGTTTCAAAGTGAGGCTCATGTAAGGACCGTGATCATTGAAGGATAATTAATTATTAGATATTGCCGACATTTCATGAAGATCTATGCCTACCGACTCCGAGATGAATTAGGAAGAATCCCGGCTAGGAGTTCCTATTTGATGCAAATTGGGCCGAGGAGCCCAATAAGTGCAGGAGCCCCTTCAGCATCAGGCCCCGAAAATGATATATTGCAATGGGCTGACCCAGCCCGTTTGAAATGACGAGAATTAATCACGCAGCCCGCGTTGACTTAATTGCACTGACATATCAACCCGGTGGGAAACGCTGTTGAACATGTCTCCCAATTCGTGGGCCGGCTTCAATAGTCGACCCGTGTAAATTTCATAAGCCGTATGAGCTATAAATTTTTGTTTGCATATCATTGCTGTAATGATTCCATGATCGACGTATTTTACGGTGCATTGTAGTGCTTCTTAAGGAAAGAGAAAATTGGTACAGTGATGGATACTATATGATTGATATAATAGTATTGATATCGAGTCGAGTCAATAGGGGACTACTCCCATAATGAGATGAGCTTTCAATCGATTGCCATATTCCCCACGTTGCCAATGCCTCCCTTCCACAAAAAGATTTTTTTGTGGGTGTGGATGCTTCATCGTGCTGGGGCCTCTCCTTCATTGGCCCGCCCCACCCCGCTCTCGCCTAGAAGTAGAGGGAATGCGGTGTCGGTTTTGCACCAACCCGACGGTCCAAACCCAGTGGAGATTATCGAGCAGCCAAAACTAATACAGTGTGAACCAAAATAGTGCCTACACGACAGTTAACGAATTAGGAGAAGATAACATGTTCCAATGGGACCATCGCAACAAATACTCCGAGCCGACGACACATGCAGTATCTGATAATATAGTCGAGAATCCGAGCACGCCACATCGTCGCTCCCCAAGGTCGATCTCATCGGTCGATACCAAATAAAAAGATTGTGCGATATCAATATTATTCGGTGGCTACCCTAGTTTAGCAGTAGTGCTTGATTGCACTTCTTCTAATCATTCGTGTGAAGGATGTTCCCCCGCACCAAGGTTTGACCATCAAATTAGGCTGACTTTGGATGCAATAGCACCATGGGGGCATGAAGAGAAGAAGACGAAGAAGAAGAAAATGGAAAAAAGGTACTTTTATCTCTCTAAATGACATACTAAAATTTTTCCCATATTATTAAAGTATTTTTAATTGAAATTTATGTTAATCATATTTTACACCGAATGCTATTATTTTAAGTGTATATCAATTTTATTCAACTTTTTATTAATTTCTCGCGTGTATATATTTCAAAAATATTGACATAATCAACAAAAAAATCAACTTTTTTTGGGGATAATTATAATTTTCTTAAGTGGGTGTTTTATCATAATTATTATTATTTATAAATTTCTTAACGCATGAAAATTAAGAGATTCCTGGAAATTGAGTAATCAAAATTACGATCACAAGCCAGTAATCACGTGACAGGTGCTTGCATTTTATCCTATATATTGTATGTGAACCGAGCGTATGTACAACCTAACGCTTGAGAATGGGGCCCACCTCGAGAATATGCCTTGTGCTCACGTGAGCCGGGTGCACACAGTGAAGATATTCAAGCAGGCTGGAAAGAGAAAAGACGGCTCAGTTTCAGTTTCAGTTTCAATCATCGTCGTCGTCCTCGTCCTCCTTCATCACCATCTCGGAGCTGAGCTTGTCTGACCCTCAGATGGAATTTTAATCCAATCTCATCAGCACTGCCTTGATTGCGGCCCGTGATTTTCGTCCAAAGCTCCGGCAGGTCCGTTTCTCTAGTTTACTCTCCGAGGATCATGACGTTTAGCCGGAGAAGCGAGGGATGAGAAGGAGACGGAGAAGAAGGGTGTGCTGAGCTTCCATTGCTACGTAAGCTGCATGTAGAGAGGAACCTGGTCGAGAGGGAGAATGCGAACGCTTTGCGACGTCTGCGAGAGCGCCGCTGCGATACTCTTTTGCGCGGCGGACGAGGCCGCTCTGTGCCGAGCCTGCGATGAGAAGGTCTAAAATCATCTCCTAACTGCTAGAATTTCCTTCTTCAATCCGCGCGTGAAATTTTCTGATGGCAAAATCGCCGGTTCCAGACCTTACTTTCTGTGAAATTCGATTGCGCGTCGCTATATCTGATCAATCTCAAAGCTTCTTCTTCTTCTTCTCTTTTCAATGGGTCAAATGGAACTGAAGCGAAGAAGCTTAGGCCTCGATATGGGATTCAAGCTTTGAAATTTCCAGCACAATTGAGCAGAGGGAGGGAAAATGCATAATAGATTTCCCACTGTTTGTACTTTTATTTTTATTTGTTTCTTTCATCAGTATGTCCTAAGTTAACTTTCCCCGTTTCTTGATCAAGATCATGCTAAAGGTGGAATTTATCCCTTTTTTTTGCCAACTAAAAATGTTAAATGGGTCTGTGTCTATTTGGAGTAAGGTCCACAGAGTTGATTTTGGTTTGTGGGGTGGTGGTTGGAGGGGGTTCAAGTTTGATTTCTATCCTCCATTACTCAGAAAAATGGAAGTGGTTGTTCAGTTCTTTACAAGGAGCATTGCTTTTTTTCCTCTCCTCATCTTATTGTTATTGTGAGTGCTATAATATCATGCACTTGAAGTCGTGGTTATTTAGCTCTCCAGAATTTCAGGAGCATCTGTCTTGCTCTATGTATACTTATTCCCTAGCCATTTCAAATCATCAAACTAATATAATTCACTAGTCCTACATCTCCATTTAGTCCTTCTCTCAAGAAAGTTGTTTCCGTTGGTGTGTCCACTCAATTAACTGAATTTCTCGTTTTCTTCGCAAATGCATTTATTCTCTATGATACTCTGTTTTGTCTACCATTTTAATATACTGGTTAGCTTCCAGAACTAAAAGTCCTTGAAACTGTTTTATGAGATGCAGGGTCCTTAATTTAGGCCTGCCTAGTCATCCAATCAAATACCTCTAGATATTTATCTCCATAAGCAGGGGAATTCAACTTCCTTGAAGCCAAGCTTTCATGATGGTAAAAGGGAATGGCTAAAATAATAGGCACTGGATTCCAGAAGTATCCCTGAATTTCTACTGCAACCAATCTTCAACTTCATGATGGTGTTCACTGCAAAAGTTGCGTTATTTTCCAGGACTTCTTTTGATATTAGATGTGAGAATCCATTCACGAAGGACAATCTGCATGAGTTGCAGGTCCACTCGTGTAACAAGCTAGCTAATCAGCATGTTCGGGTTGGGCTAGCTGATCCCAGCGATGTCCCCCGCTGTGACATATGTGAAAATGCACCTGGTATGCAGGTTCATTTATTTATAACTTTTTCACCGTAAATTGTATGTGTTAGAATTGTACTTCAAAGTCTGAAATTGCTATGTCCTTGGAAAATGGTACCTAGCCTTCTTTTACTGTGAGGTAGATGGCACTTCTCTTTGCCTGCAATGCGATATGATTGTTCATGTTGGTGGTAAGAGAACTCATGGAAGATTCCTCTTGCTGAGGCAGAGAATTGAGGTTTGTTCCCATGCTTAGAGAGAGAAAGTTCCGGCTTTGTTTTGTGAAGGATCTCTTGAGTTCAATTCTTTTTGGGTGTTCTTCCAATAGTTTCCCAGGGACAAACCTATTCAGATGGAAGAAACTGGGTTACAAACTCCTGATCAAAATGAACTAAAGAGAGAACACAATCGACCCCCCAATCTTAAAACAAGGGAGAGCCAGCAAAGCCACCCCATATCACTAGTCAAAGATAAGGAGACCAATGCTCAAGCTGATGTCAGGATGAGGAATAAATTGATTGACCTTAACTCAAGGCCTCAGCGGACCCATGGACAAGCTTCAATTAACCAGGTCTTGGATTTTTCACTGCCACATATGCGTAAGACCTCAAGTAATTGCATACTATGAACGTAATTTGATCCTTCCTCTTGGGTTGTTATCTCTTGTGGAAGAAACAGGATGCTGTAAGTGGCTCTAATCACGAATCAGTGAGCGTTGTTCCTGTTGGATCCTTTGTAAGAGGGCCTGAAAAGTAGCAAGGTTCACCTTCTATTTCTTATTATTCTAGATTTTGTATGTAAAAACACATTTTTAGTCATTTTGCTAGTGCATGTCTTTGAAATTCCCAGTTCTTACTTAAAGGTGTGTGCTGAGGCTAATACTTTTTCAAAGTATCTGACTAGTGTTTAATCTTATTCTGATGGCTTCTCCAATCTCCAGGAAGTTCTCATGATAACTAGTTAGTTTATGATAGTTTGGTGCTTGACCTGCGAAGTGTTTGAATATATACAGAGCTTTGGTGGCTTTAGAGCCACTATCTCGTTACAATAGTGTATAATGTATGAAGGTTTGACTTGAATAAAATGTAGAAGGAAGAAATGGATGCTATTTTGTTTGCGAATAGGTATAGACATTCAGTACATTGGATTAATTGATGTTAACTAGCACCACATATCAGGGAAAGTCTCTGTTTTGCTAGTCTGTGTTTTGAACTGATCACTTCTTCGGATGCATTATTTTTGTCTACTGTGATGCTGTCAGACACATGAACTCATGTTGCTTTCACTGTGTGATTTGCAGATCATATGCCAAAACTATAAACCGATGGCGCCCCCCCCATTTCAGCATCTCTGAACCTACTTTAAGCATTTCTTCTGCTCCACTCGTCAGGTTTCAATTTGATCATTCCCTTCATCTGCAGGGTTTACTTGGTAGAATCTCTTTCTCATTGAATGTTTGAACATGATGAATAAATTCTTGATGAGAGCAGCAAATTAATAAATTTAATCAGTAGGTTACATTGGACATGCACTTCAGAACCCTAGCCACAGTCATTGGTTCAAAAAGTTACTGCGACTTTAGTTTTCATCTTTTCGCTGTTCATCCAACCCCATCAATTCTCATGTTCAAGTTATCTTGGACACTTACTTTAGCAACGAGTGTGCTCCGTATGCTGCCTGACATGTTATGAAAATGTAAGGTTGATGCTGTTTTATAACCAGATAGTTTATGCTGCATGTTTGGTTGGGAGACCCATCAGTTTTAAAGCCTTGAATGCGAAGTATCCCGACTTAATATGTGCAGTTTCACATATGCTCATGGCCATGTGGATCTCGGGGAGTGTTGAATCACTGAATTGCCTATGCTTGACATAGCACATTTTTTCGCCCTAACCTTTTTGCCAAAATCTGCATTGACCTCGAATCAGTACGACTTTGTTGACATTCTTCTTTCTATATCTACATCAAATCTCCACATGGTATAAACCAACCTAGTAAAGTAAGACAGACTTGGCCACGTATGGAAGCTGTAAAACTCAAAATGCAAAAGGAATAAGGATTGTTCACGAGGCAGCATTGTAGATTGGCTCACTGCAGGTGTCTTTGAATACCCGAACTGGACCAAAATTTTCGGGTTTCAACTGATTCGATCTTGATTCTTCTTCATGTGGAGGGATTGGATAAGTGTAGAGGGTCGTGGGAGTAATCTGCAGCGTCATGATCGGGAGGACTACTAGGTAGTATCCAAAGAAGATCTTAGGAGCTTAACACCCAATCGATCGCAAATTAGTATGAGATGGAGATGCACAAAGTACGCATGATGGTGAACAATAATCTCATTAGCTAGTCCAGAAGAAAAGTTCAGTGGACCAAAATTAAGTCTCTGTGACTACTGACCCTTAACACACTCAGAGAAATTTAACATTCTTATCCCTTCAGGGCTCCAACGCCACCAGTATCTTCCACCAATCCCCAAACTCATCACAGATTCGCTTCCACATCGTTTAACTTTGAACAGGGGGAGGACCGCTCAGTAGACGTATCCCTTGACGAACATTCCTTCCTTGGCCTCCTCGGACTCTCCCTCGCCAGTGTACTTGCCGAGCTGGGCCAGGGAGTTGGCCTTTGCCCGGATGAGCAGTGCATCCTGGGCGGCCTTCACATTCTCAGGTCTGCCTCCCCATGTCTTCAGGCAGGTGTTCTGGAGCGCCCTGGCATATGAGAATGATACGTGCCACGGGTTGGCCGCCTGGTTCATGGCGTTCAGGTTCAGGGTCGCCTCGACTTCGGATTGCCCTCCTGAGAGGAACTGCAAGTAAGACAGGAGCTTTGCGTCATTATCATCGCTGGAGAATGCAAAATCGTGCTTGGTGTCAGAAGACAGAGCAGAGCGTTCGCGGTTTCCTTTACAACAAGTTCTCACGGTAAGGAACAAAGATAGTTTGCCAGGTATGGCCGGCCGGGGCCGAACAATATTTCTGCAGAAACCAGGAGTGTTACCATGATGCCCGGGACGGCGGGGGGGATTCTAGTGTGGAGGAGCTTGAGGGTGTAAGCAGCAACTTGGTCCGGGGTGGCCTTGTCCTTGCACTCGGCTCCTGGGGTGACCATGCTGGGCTTGAGGAGGATACCCTCAAACATCACATCGTTCTCCGCGAGGTAGAAGAACACCTCGGCCCACACCTTCCGAGCCACCTCAAACGTCCTGTCAATCCCGTGGTCTCCGTCGAGCAGGATCTCTGGCTCAACAATGGGGACCAACCCGTTGTCCTGCCAGTCATCATCACCCACCAATGGATGGAAGAAGTCAGATTAAGGCATCAAAATGTTCTCAACCATTGCCCTTTTTGATCATATGGTAGAATCTACCTGAGAGATGGCAGCGTAGCGGGCAAGACCCCAGGCAGCTTCCTTGACAGCAAGAGCAGATGGGCCGTTAGGTATGCTCACAACGGTACGCCTGGTTTGATTAACAGAAAATTTAAGGTTGAGTCGTATTATCGAATTTCCTATATGTATTTGCAGACAAAAGCTTAAAAAGGCGGTGTAAGTATTCCAGGACAGAGGGAGATCATACCATTTAGCAAAACGAGCTCCCTGCTGGTAGTATGCAGCAGAACGGGAGGCAAGGCCGTCGAGACCCTGGCACCATGACTCATTGTTCGATCCCGCAAGTGGCACAAGACCCTGTTCAAGTATTTTCGCCGATCTTCAGACTCCCCCCAACATTACAGATATGTCTTCTTGTTTCATAGCAATTGCAGTACAGCCCATAAGTCACTTACCTTGTCGACCTTGATACCAGGAACGATGCCTTGCTCGACGAGGACATCAACCATCTTCTTTCCATCGACAGTAGATTGGTAGAGAGTCTCCTCAAAGAGGATGGCACCGGAGATGTACTTGCCGAGCCCAGTGGCTGAGACCAACAGGGTCCTGTAGGCCTGGCGGTTAGCTTCAGTGTTCTCAAGGCCTATCGAGGCCAACCGCTTCCCACAGGTGGCATTTGACTCATCCATAGCCAAGATCCCGCGCCCAGGAGAGGCAATGGTTTTCTACAATAACCATCCATCAAAAGATGAAGACAAAACATCATCAGAATCTTCTCATACAGGAAAGAAGCTGTTCCTGTCGAGGATGAAGCCTAGACCCAGGATAGTCTATCTATTCGAACGCAACCAGCAAACTGCAGATCATAAAGATTGATGGAACTAGAGACTGGAGAGCCTACTACTTCGGCAATGTTTCCTACTTCCTGACTGAATATCTCGAATATAAACTGAAAAAAGAGTTATGTTAAGAAGCCAAGCTGCTCCAAGTATCATACATATAATAACCGAGACAAGCCATTGAGTCTAAGCTGCCAAATAACTCTATTATGTACTGCTTGGGCTCTGTTTCATAAGATTTTCTCGACTTACAGCTGTCTTAACGAGCTCATCAGCATAGCTCGCACGGATGGTGATGGTGGTGGGCTGGCAGCGGACAGCAGCGGTTGAGGGGAGGCGGATCAACTGGCCACCCTTCACCCACTCCGACTTCCCGAGAACTGGGGAGGAGTTAAGCAAAGATGCTGATGCCATTTCTCCCCTTCTTCTTCTTCTTCTTCTAAGTTCTTCAGCTGCCTCTCAAAGGACCAAAAGAGCAGATGCCACAAATATATAAACCGTCAATGATATCTCTTATCTCCTCCCCGCGCTGAAGGGCTCTCTCTTACCACATAAACGGAGACGCTCCAGTGGCACTCTTTGGAAATCTATGATTGCCCAATATGTACCCTCGAGATGTGCCATATGAGGCTGTAATGAGCCGGCCAATAGGCCGATGCCACATGGGTGATAATCCAATGACATGGCAGGCTGCGTCCATGCCCCCATGGTCGACATATTCCCAGTTCTCAAATAAAGAAAGACAAATAATTATTAGAATTAAATTGTGGCCCCATAATTTTGCTGATATTTTGTTGACAGAGAAGACAGACGTATCACATTCACCCATGTCAAGCCAAATCTTTGGAGGAATGTGAATATGAGGCTCCTGAGGAGACATTTCTTTCTTTTTTCCCTTGTTTTCCTTTTCTTCCTTATTGTTTGTCAGAGTTTTGTTCTAATTTCAATGGCCGCGGTTGGATTAGGTGATCAGTAGAGGGGAGAGTGAGCTCTAATGAGATCGACCCGCTGCCATGAGTCCAGAGTGTGGTCATCATGAGGTCCAAGAGTTCCATTCACCCCGAGAGACTTTCTACAACAAAATTGTGTGGACTCTGCTCAAAAGGGAACAACATTTTTGGACAGACCTTTTCATGTCACGGGATATGGACCCATCATGCTATGTCAAGCTGCATGTTATATCAATGGTAGGAGATCTCTGCTCGTATCAGATCCTCATTCAAACTTGGCCGTCCCTGTCAATTCTCATGAAGGGCCAACACTGATTCAGAATTTTGCATTGATTAGCTGCCAAAGAGGAAGAATCGATTGAAAGATGCCCGGCCAAAAAGAAATGGGAGTTTCAATATTTATTGAACTACTTGTGGATGCACTTATCGATGAGAACTCTTCTCTGAGAAATCAGGGCATCTTGTGATCGGCCCATTAGGCCAAGATCGAAGCTGATACCTTTCTCCAAATAGAATCATGTGGACTCAGCCTATGTGAAAACCATGGGGCTTGCGCCTTATTGAGATCTATGAACTCAGTATCTTTTGCAGTATTTGTCCTGTGTTAGTTCATTGTATGGATATTGTGTCCCGGGCATAATTTTGCCCATTACATCCAAGACTGCCAATGAAGATGGAAGAAAGGGATGAGATGAGACAAGAATGGGCAGCACCGTGAAGTCGTGAAAATAAGTTTGGTGGGAGGTAGATCACCTGAGAGCTTCCCTGAAGTGATCAAAGGGTTGGGCGACAAGGAAGATTAGGTAGGAAGAAACACGACCTCATCCATTGTTAGGTGAGGAATGCAACACTAACCTACACTTCTTGTCCGTCGTGTAACTAATGCTTGGAAGATCCCACGGTTCTCTGCAATGCTATTCAACCCGTGCTTTCTACTGTTTGCTAACAGCTAGAGAGAAGATCCCACCAAGACACATAAATTGAAACTTGGCTCACGTGTTCATTTTTCTACTAAGAAAGTCAAACCTCAAAATCCACTATGCACATCCTCCAGAACTGTCATGCTTGAGTTGAAAACAGAAAAACAATAAAAGAGAATGTACATTACATACGGTTAGATCGTTCTTGGAGATATCTATGTTGAATTCCCGGCTCATAGTTGCACTTTCTCCTTCTTCTTCATCAAGGAATTCCTTGCCGTCAGGCAGACAGAGAAACAAAACTTTGTGCCTCAAAACTTTGATCAGCTGGTGAATTTTCACTGTCTTCATCTGCTTTAGCTGTAACAAAGGGAATAATGAGATCACCGTCATCATCTGTTCCTGTGAACTTCGTCATTTTGGACTCTTCATCAGAAAGGATCATGATCACATCGACNATTTTGGACTCTTCATCAGAAAGGATCATGATCGTATCGATTTCCGTTATCTTCATTCTATCTACTGTAACTTTCAGCTGCTGAGGATTCGAAGTAGGTTTGGAAGAATCCTAACCGCTGAGAACTTCCAGGTCTCGAGTAAGACAAGAATCAACCCATGCAATACCTTCATGGAAGAGATCTTCACTCTGCTTGAGATCCGATGAAGAAAGAAGCACAAGGGGGGTGTGGCGTGGTTGAGCCTGCAACATTTCCATCTTCAACAGCCATATATATTAAAAAGAAGAACGTGATAATATGTCAACCATTACATACAGCAAAGTCAACCAGTTGAGTTCAGCATCATCAGGTTTTCAGATGACAGACTGAGATATACACCAGTTAACAGATTACCCAGTGAGCATCTCAAGCTCAGCACAACTTGGTGCTATGCAAACTCGAAGCTGCCATAGACTTGAAACCAGGGAGTCAGGGACGACTACCCCATGGACACCTCATGAGGGATGATCCAGGCTGAGCATACATAACTTTTCATCACACAGTTATGAAGGCTAAAGAAACGGGGGTAAGCACAACCAGTGCTTCATTACGACATCTCCTAAGGTTCGGAGAATAATAGGATATTCTTTGATTTAGAGTCACTGCCTGCCTAGATTCGAGGGGGTGTAAAAACTTGCAACTTGACATGAGCGCAATACTGATCATGACGGGGAAGTTTGGGGGTACTTTTGCAAATATAGTATTCTTTTGGGGAAGAGAAAATTTTTGGGCAAAACTCAAATTTCCGTTGCCGGGACTCGAACCCGGGTCTCTCGGGTGAGAGCCGAGTATCCTAACCAACTAGACTACAACGGAACTCGTTCTTTGATCCACAAAAATTTTAATTGTTCAATTGTTTCTTGATTACTATTCGGATCTTCTGCAGTTCGTTTGGGAGTCAACGGATCCTGAGATGATATTTTACCCCATAAATTAGAATGGAACTTCCTCATTTAGCTAAAAATGGTTGATCACTTAAGGTCCGAATCTGGTCAAAACTCAAAGGGCACTCTAATTAGGCCTATTAGCCCTTGGGCGGGCTTACTTGAGTTCAAGCCCGAAAATAATATGCTGCATTAGCAACTCTCATTTTCTCGGTCCGTTCCACGCATTACCTGAAAATGTCCGGTTCGATAAACTTGACCAGTCAATCTAGTCTATTAATCTTGGAGTCTAATTGTTTATAATGACTCTAAACTAGTTGCCCCGTTTGAGCACAGAATCGCTGAAGACACATAAACCGGTTTCCAGGACTGCAAGAGAGGATCTCTGGGCCCGGAAACAGGAACTGTACGAAAGAGCATGGCCACGCTGCCGGAGCTCACGAGACAGCTCGCCATTAATTCCGGCAGGTGATGGACACAGAGAGTGCTTTATCATCTATACCAAACTCTAGTTCTCGGTTCTGAGTTATCGAGTCGGACGTAGGACGTGAACCCTGTTTTCTTTTTCGAACGTGTCCCATCATAAAATTTTTAATTGCGTTGCTACAGTAACTCGCGGACGACGTTTATTACTACTTGCGGTGTCATCGGCAACCGGCAACGGAGTAAATACGGATGAGCACTTACCTGATTTGTGCGTGGGACTCCCGATGAGCCACACGAGTTTTGAGCTCTCGGTGTCGGTGTCTCTTGAGCCGCAGACATTCAGTCCCACTCCCCCATCTCAATTTTATGGTTGCTATGCATTATGGGCATATGTCACAGCTTGGTTACTTATGTGAACATGGTTTATCCATGTTATTCGACATTACTTGCCGGTTGCCATCCGGGAAACTTCGATGACAGAGTTCCCTCGACCCCTCGCACTGTGCAATCCTCTCCGAGCAGGAATCTAGCTTTTATGTACGATTAGTATTTGTCAAGCGCACTAAATTGTCCGAAGATCGAGTGGGAAATACGACGTTTTGAAAGTATGAGGAACGGGTGGGAGCCCAGCCCTCGGACGAAGCCTTTCACAGCACAGAATGCTTACTTGCTTGAATCAGTGTGCTTAGTTAGCACTTAACAACTAAAATCTTGCTGTTGTTACTGTTCTTTTAATATGAAATCGATATGGATTGTTTGAAGCTGTTGGGTAGGGTTAGATCGGATAGTGGAGAAAAGGAGGAGAAAGCAAGAGATTGATTTCCTCACTGACAATAACATCAGTTTGAAAGAAGCCACAGCCAGAGAGCCTCTTCCTTCTCAGGCTTTCAGCTTATAGCCCGAGACGAGAGACACCAATCTACCCCTATGTGGTTGCTGCCAGATAGTAATGCCATCACCAAGTTTTCTTCTTCTTCTTCTCCTCCTCCTCCTCTTCCAATCTATCTATTTAACCACAGTTCCCATTAATCATGTGTCCGCCAGGATGCGGACGTCAGCTCGGATCGGGGTTAGCAGCCATATATGCAAGCACCCCGACAAACGGAGCATTGATATAGGTGGTCGGTTCAGACTTCCTGAAATCGGCTCTGTTGTCCTCGTATGCGTCGTCTTCCCCAGGCCCGCCGACCACCGCCCCGATCAGGATGTTCGGGTTCGGATCCGAAGAGTTGAAGTAGACCGATCCCTCTTTGCAAGCAATGAACTGGGGGTGGTTCCAGGTGGAGGGAAGCGACGAGCCCCGGTGGTGGATCCGCTGCGGATAGTAGTTCCCGTACCCGACCATGTACGACATGCCCTTGGGGTTGTTGCCGAGGATGTAGTCCACCTGGCGCTTGGCCTGCTGGCGGAGGGAGCCAGGCCCCACAGAGATGCCTCCACAGTTGACGGAGGCCTGCGGCGTCCGGGAGAGGTAGTTGGCATAGACCAGGAGGAGGAAGGCGATGGTGGTTGCGTGCTGGAGGTTGCTGCCACCGGGCTTGTAGATGAGGCCGCCCGGAGTGTACTGGATGTGGGCGGAGGTCGACTCCGGGACGAGGGTGCACATGAAGCTGTCTGCGTAGGCCTTGTAGGACTGGAGGCTGTACATGTTTCCTTCAAGGAATTCCTGATGCATAGTTAATTAAGACAACTTCCCCCCTCTCAGTACAAGAATCAAATCTGAATAACATCAGAATTTTACACTCGAAATGAACCAATCAAGAGGGTCAGGGTGATCTAACCTTGGACACGAGGACATTGAGACCGGCATGCTTGTTGTCCCAACCAAACTCATTAATGTTGTCGTCGGCACCCAATGTTTTGCCATTGGTTTGGATGTAATTCAGATAAGTGTCTCCCTGGGTCGCTCTCCTCAGCCACGCTGCTCCCCACAGCAGCTCATCCTATCGCATTTCCCAAACAGGAAAAAAACCAAACACATCACTAGTTTACAGAACGTGAAACCCAGTACCTATAGTGATAGTGATAGTGATAGTGATGAATATAAGTGTAGAGATTCGATGGTCAGATCTAAAATCTTCGATTGGAATAGTGGTCCAGCTACTTCATTTCAGCTTAGTTCCCCGTGAAATTTTGTCCGTGTTTTTTTTCCGGATGAGTTAGTTCATTTTGTCCGTTTGTTACTTAGATCAGCCAGCCATACAAAGCAGGTTTTTTTGGGTCACAATAAATTACTATCTGTTAAATCAAAGCTACGGGACAACTTGTGCAGAGAATGCTGCAAGACAAGACAGCCTCCCCAATCACCGTCAATGTCGGACACACATCACGAGGAGTTTTACCAGCCCACCAGCTCTAATCAAAATTATCACCAAACCGCAATAACACTCAATTTTGTTAAATTTCCTCCGTCGCATGCGCGTGTTCACATAGCAACTGATTGCAGTAGGACATAGATTATTACCTGATACCCATCGAAATCGCAGTAGAACGGGCAAACACCGCCCCTGATGTTCGCATTGTCGCTATAAGCTCCCCTGTACGTATCTGCAAACTGGAACGCTTTGATAGCATTTCTTAGAAGGGTCTCTGAGTATCCCGGGTCCGATGATCGGAAGGCCATGGAAGAAGCTGCCAGCGCTGCTGCAGTCTCTGCGGCGACATCAGAGGCGGGATTCGGTGCATCGACTGCATAGACTGTCCTGGCCGTGTCCATGTCCTCTGGTCTCTCCCAGCAGTTGTGGTCAATGTTCGGATCACCCACCTGAGCCGAAAGGTAGACATGAGAGCTAACCACTCATCAGCAAGAAATTTACCGATTCTTATCTCCCAAATTTTAGTCAAAAATATATATACCCCGAAAATCAACAGCTAGATAAAAAAAGAAGAAGGTGTCATTGAATAAAGACGACAAAAGAACGTTTTCTTTCTCGGACTAACAGGTGCGAGGGCCGGGAATGGTCTCATTGGGAAACACAAGACATGCTGAGGACGACTTCTTCTAGACTGCAACAGGGGCAGCTCACGGGCCTTAGAGAGAAAAGTGGTCCAATATTTAATTAACAAATGAGCAAAAGATGAGAAAGACTGCCGCATCTTCGTATTGTCCATTTATGTGCTTCACGGGCAACCGTCAAATGTAGGCACGTTGATGCTCGACAGTTGCACAACTACTTGGCACACGACAATCACTCGCACAACGTACCGGCCAGTAGCCATCCTGAAGAATTTTAACAACTAGCCATCAGCTGGAAAATGGAAATTAAATTAACAAACTTTCACTCGGTACGTGATCTTTCACAGCTCAACGCTAAGATAATCAGTTCAGGAACAGATAAAACCTAGATTTTTAGAAGTTCTTGCATGATAGGAGGTTCCAAAGGAGAAGGTGCTAACTAGTGACCAACTTGCAATTAGAGGTAGGGAAGGAAAGATGAGGATCTGACTCTAACAAAGATTTTACTGACAGAAATCAGACAATCCCTGCAGCTTATAATAATCATACAAGTAGACAACTCCAGGACCGGGGCTGAGACTCTGCCGAAAACACAGACACCCATCTAGGGCTGGGGAGAGGGGAGGTGAGGCGCACGAAATCCTAACTAGGGTAAAAAAAATTACTTTTTTTAATATCTAAATTAATTGAATTCATAATTCATACTTAAACTGATTTATCAAGTTTCTCTTTTAAGAAAGAGGCCGTGTGGAGCCCAGAAGGGTCAGCGGAAGACAACCACTGTGGACTCCTATCTATCTCTCTCTCTTCCACCGACCCCACAGCACCTCCCCCCCGAATATGAACACGGCCATGCATGTCCATTCCATACTCCTTTGAGGGCACAGCAACGTTATCGTCTCAAGGCAGTTGAACGGCAAAGTTCAATTCAATGTGAAGAATTCACGCATTTGGGATATGGCAGTTGGATTCACCGGGAAACATGCACCGGGCCGACATGGCTAACGGTGACAAGATCACCACGGTACGAGCTGGATTAAGATTGAAACTGCTTGAATGTGCGATGAGTTGGGGATTGTAAGACCATTTGGTCAAGAATTCCCGAGGAATCCTGGGACTCTTCTGGCTATAATAGTCCCTCTGAGGCTCTGACGGCGTCGTATCTAAGGGTACGTACATCAGGAATCTACTAACATCTGTCTACGCATGTCACGGGTTAGAAAATTATCAAGGAAGGTCCATAAAATTCTCCCGCTGCCCCCCCACCAACGGAAAGCACAGAAATTACAGAAGTGCCATTGGCACTGCGATGCCACGAGCGCCACCGTCATTACTGCTCTCCCTACCTCTGTCTCCGTTCTCAATCTGCAAATGCACTGAACTAAACCACGAAAATTACCTGGACGAAGATCCGATTGGGCTGGGAGACGGTCTTGAGGAGGTAATCGGTGGCCCAGCGTATGGCCACGAGGGCGTTCCTCAGCTCGGCGGGGGCCATCAGGTCGCCGAACTCGATGACGCTCCAGGCGAGCATGGTGGTGGTGAAGGCCATGGGGAAGCCGAACTTGACGTTGTCGCCGGCGTCGTAGTACCCTCCAGCGAGGTCGGTGTTGTATGTCCATCCGTCGGAGAGGCCCGAGTTGGCCCTCCACGTCATGCGCTGATCGCCGGGGAGGAATCCCGAGCGCTGGCCCTCGAAGAAGAGGATGCACTTGGAGAGGGCATCAGCGTAGTCGTGGGAGGCGGAGGATGGGGCGGCAGCGAGGAGTAGGAGGAGGAGGAGGATGCACAGGATTAGCTTCATCGCTCGTGATAACAATGGCGGGTTTCTCTCAGCTGTCGTGAACGGGAGAAGATTGGCTTTTATGGTGGGAGAAGGGAGGGAGAGAGAAAGATGGAGAGCAGAAAACGGCAGATGAAACCAACTAGTCACGGGGATGGATAGAAAGGGAACGGGGGGAGATTAGAGGGAAGGAACAGTGGAAGCTCCGAGACTTTGTCCAGATGGAGGGAGAGAGGCAATGGGTTTACTCCACTGGCATTAGCCGCCGCCGCCGACGATCTCTAAGTCTTCTGGGCTCCTTCAAGAAGACTCCTTCACCTTGCTGCTGGGATCTGGGGTCTCTGTAACTGCGAAACGGAGGAAGTTGAGGTTGAAGGATGCAGTGGTCCGATTGTGGGTTGCTTTTACAATTTTGCGCCGCTCCCCGTGGTGTAACGGAAAGGTTTTAGATTGGCAGAGAAGTGGAGGCAGTGGACTCCTCCCTTTTTCTGACACGGGCGGTTGGGCAATTAAACCGTGATTCCCGAACCGGATAATATAATCGAATTGGTCGGAAATGGTGCTCCACCGTGGCGAAGCATCGGTCGTCCCGGTAGTTGTTTTGTCTGGACTAATTAACTAACCACGGTTAGTCAAATCAAATTGCTCCAATTAAGTACTTTATTTAATTTAATTACATATCTACTGGCCTAACATTGTACTGTAGTGCTATTGATTGGTATCAGAAAACAATCCTTGTGGTCCTTTTCTTTAGGACTCGTTGCCATTAAAGAGGAAACCACACGATAAGGAAATGCACTGACATCTCCTGATATCTTCGAGAGGGGTGGCAATGAGCGATCCCTCCTCCAATCGGGGCTGCGGAAAACCGTGAGATGTCTTTGCTACCCATAGAACGTACCATTTCTCTCATTGAAATCCATATTTAGGATTGGGATGTGGACAACCGAATGGTGAAAGCAAGGTTTGACCGTGCCCGTTGCTGGCCAGCAACACCGTATCCTTTCCTTCCTCTATTCCGATGGTGTCAGTTTTCGTGAAATAAAAAAAGATAGCCACGGTGCATTTATGCCATTATAGGTCGGAGGGCTCGCCGGTCAATTTATTCCCTCTTTTTTCTTTCCTTCCCACCATTCCCACCGTTGTGAGATTTTACCCGTAACAGTGTCCGGCCACTTAGGAACCAATGTCCTCACTGGTCATGATCACATATGTTAAACCGGGCCGGGCTTACTTGTAATAGGACTAGAATTTGACTGTTTAAACCTAGAATCGGCCCGGACCACTCCTAACACTTCCCGTAATTGTTCTTATTGGGTTGGAGACGATTATGGGCCAGTTAAAAAATATGAGCCTATTGAACTATAATCGGTCAGGACCGTTATCCTGTTGAACTGGCCCGGACCGCTAAGAAACCCACAAATCCACGGTCGAATTTTATCCTGTCAATTTAAATTTTTAAACTTTTAAAAATATTTATTTAAAAAAAATTAAAAAAATTAAAAAGATTGATGGTTCACTGGCCAAATCGGCCCGTTTATAAAAGGTTATGGGTCGTTGGTTCATATATTACTTGAACATTAATCCGTAACTGAACCGGCCGATTAAGCAACTTACAGATCGAACTGTAATAGAGTCTAATGGTTCAAGTCTTATTTTGAACCGTTTCCGATAGCACTTTTAACAATACTAGTCATCATCATATTGGTCACAACTAATACCTCCTTCTAGGTATGGGCCACAACTTCACACGGTTTGTTATGAATCACACGAAGGAACTCGCGTGCTCATTTGCTCATATCTTTTATTATATCATCACAAATTCATATACTTTTTATATAATCGAAAATAAATGAAAAACTCAAGTAAAAAAAAAATCTATTCATGGAGGGAAAGAGATCGCCCATTTATATATTTCATGTTATTCTTTTCCTTCCTGCCCATGTAGGATTTGACTTCTCTTTATTCTCTCATTTTGACTTCCCCAACTTTCAATCCTCATTGACTTCATCCTCTTTTTCCCCGCACCACTCTACCACTGAGTGGGGGATCTCAGAGCGGACCCGAGCATAGATTTAAATGAATTGATATGTTTATTTAATAAATAATATTAATAATTTATAATAAAAATTCTTAATATA
>CXYZ01011926.1:1083055-1101371 GCA_900006705.1 Sonneratia caseolaris | reverse complement strand
GGTGGTGGTGATGGGGGGCGGGCACGGGGTTGGGGGTCGTGATGATGTGGGGTTGGGTGGGCGTGTGGGTTTGTGTTGTGGAGGTACTAAAAGTGGGTGTTGAAGCTGATGCTTGACAATGCTGGTTGGAGGATGTAGAGCAGCCTTTCTCCTGACAAGCATCTCCCTCATGCAATCAGTGCTTCAAGCCTGTAAATATTGTATTAAAAAAGGGGGAAAAATGCACTTTTAGTCTTGCTGCTTTGTGTGAGCAAAAGTAAAGTTGTTATATGGTGGCGATTATTTTCCTGCTGCAGCCATCCGCTATCACTGATTCTCCACTAATACTTTCAGAAAGGGAGGAGGATGAATTATTTGTTTTTGCTAAATTACTTCTGAAAACTTCATAGTAGAACATGAACTACATGCTATTTGTCATATGTGAATCACAAGGTGAAGGTAAATATGGGAAACTTTTAGTGAAGGCTGGGTTAAATGTATTGGTGCTATGGAACTTAAATGACTCTGGTGAGATGGGTTGTTATTTTATGATGTTGGGGCTTGGGATTTCTATTTGATGGGGATGTTAGAGGATTTGCTTTGGCTGATTGATGGGTATGACATTCGGTGTCTGGTTGTGATGTGGACAGGAGGCAGCAGCTGTTTTGGTGTCGTGTTGGTGTCATTGGAGTGGAAGAGTTGTGGTGGGAGTTTTTTAGGGGTATACCAACATGAGTTCAGTCAGCAGGAGCCCAAGCAGGAGCCGCAGCAGGAGTCCGGTTGGTCGTAAGATCCGCTCTGATAGATTTTCATACCGTGATGCACCATACAGGAGAGATTCCAGAAGGGGGTTCAGGTTTCTGGCTTCATATACAATAGTTTTGCAGTATGCTGTTTATTGAGGCACGGAGGCCAAGGATTACTTTGAGTTGTGGTTGAGATGATTAGTCATTCAGATGAGTTGGAAATTGAAGTCCCGTTGATTAAATATATTGAACCAGTTGCATGCTCAGGATTAGTTTCAATTTTTTGATCTTGCTTCTTGATAAATTACTGTGATTATTAGTGCTGTGTGATGATCTGTAATTGCACTACAAAGAATATGGCAGGGCACACTTCCAGCCTTCTGGCTAGTTATTGGTACTTGATGCAATAAAATGTTTGTTTGACATGTCCAGTTGATCGTGGTTATAATGCAGAAGGTCCATGGAATACTATGTACCTACGCTTTTATTGATTTTGAATGTATGCATTTTCCCCCTTTTGTCAGAGGAGGAAGTGTTTCAATATCCCTTTGTAAATTGCCATCACCCTATCATGATCTTATGTGAATATTTGTTTTCTCTAGAAATCTTTGGCAGCATTGCAGAGAAAATGGATTACTTTGTGCTTGTACTCGTCAATAGATGTTAATGTTTAATCATCTTGTTCACTACTAACTGTCCCTTTTCATTTATTTTCAGCGGAGACCTTTGCAAAAATTGCAAGCGACCTGGTCATTTTGCTAGGGAATGCCCTAATGTGGCAATCTGTCACAATTGTGGACTTCCTGGGTGAGGAAACTTGCTTTTCTGGTGCACTATATTTACACAAACATTCTGTCTTACTTGTTCACAAGCTGGAACTGAAAGCATCTTTGGGGAGGAAATGGAGCACATCTACTTTGTAAACATTAAATTTGTAGAAGTATTTGTTGAAACCTAATTATTGTTGGTTGGTTTGAGCTATAAAACTGGATTTGTTTTCTGCTCTTGATTCCTCTCCCTATTTTTTGTGCCAAATATCTTCTTTTTTTTTTTCAGTTTTTGACTTCAAAATTCTCATGTTGGTAAATTGTTGGAATTCAAAGAATAGGAGCTTTAGATTCACAGGGAAGTTGGTGGCAGAATTTATCGTGTCTTCAGAATTGGTTGTTTGCTTGTATTAGTACATCTATGGTATTTATTGACACGATAATTTTACATCCTGCTTCATTGGGCTAGGCATATTGCCTCAGAATGTACCACCAAGTCCCTGTGCTGGAACTGCAGGGAACCTGGCCACATGGCGAGCAACTGCCCAAATGAGGGCATCTGCCACACCTGTGGAAAGGCTGGCCACCGTGCCCGGGACTGCACGGCCCCTCCGTTGCCACCAGGTGACTTGAGGCTCTGCAACAACTGCTACAAGCAAGGCCACATTGCTGCTGACTGCACGAATGAGAAGGCTTGCAACAACTGCAGGAAGACTGGTCATCTTGCCCGGGACTGCCCGAACGAACCCATCTGCAACCTGTGCAACATAGCTGGGCACATGGCACGGAGCTGCCCAAAGGCCCATTCCATGGGAGGAGGAAACCGGGGAGGTGGTGGTCGGAGCAGTGGTGGTTTTAACTACCGGGATGTGGTGTGCAGGAACTGCCAGCAGGTGGGCCACATGAGCCGAGACTGTATGGGGCCGCTAATGGTCTGCTACAACTGCGGAGGAAGAGGGCACTCTGCATATGAATGTCCTTCTGGGAGGTTCATGGACCGGTATCCTCGGAGGTACTGATATGAAGTGCGCAGATCTATCTGTCCCTCTTAGTTTCCATGGCTTTCTTTCCCGTGGAGTCCAACATGTAGTTTGAACTTCGGATGATTCAAGTTTGATGGTTGCTGGACTTGATTAACCTTTAGATCTGTTTGTTTTGCCCGACTTGACAAGATGCCTATAGTTTGCGGCGGAGCAAAGTTGATGAGATGTTCATGTAATTTCCCGTGTGAATCTTGTTTGTGAAGTTGACTGTCATGACATGACATAACCTGACCTTGTCTCTGGATCACCCTGATTTTTATCCGGTTTTACATGGTACACAGGCAGGCTGTGATTGATGCAGACTTGTGTTGGTTCGATGTTATGTATGAGCAAGGGTAATGAATGCCTCGGGAAGGTAGCCTAAGAATGCAACTCACAAAGATCCTCGATCCAATGGATTCGGTCCAGATAAAAAATCTAACCAGCGGGCGGCCGACTTTCTCGACCGTCAAGGATCTGGACTTCGTATTTGTGATGGACTGAGCGGAAGAATCCGACCCGAACGCCTAGTCCATCCAATGGGACGGCTCACCGATTCATATGGTTCCTATTTTCCTTCCCTTCCAATCTGCGTGGGATGAAGCCGTGACAGTGCCACCGCTTGAGAACCAACGCCCTCGTTGGCTGCTGGCTGGCGCGGCACGTTTTCTCGGTGCGGGCCACCACTCCGAGTCGCGATTATACTATTTGTTATGGACCTAGTGGGAGAACCTGACCCAAAAGTTGTACTCTGTCAAGTGGGAGAGTCCACTTGTCCCATATATTTATTAGTGTTTTTATTTGATTGGGTAACTCAATCAAAATTAAAGTAATCAGACCAATAATACTAGTTAATGAAAATTTAATGTAATGATTATAGATTAAAGTGATCTGGTACTTTTATAGATTAAATATTGATTTTTTTGTTAGTAAGGAATTTTTTTTAAAAAAAGAAAATGATATCCAAAAAAAAAAAATACATATATATATATATATATTTCTGATTTTATTTATTTGCTCCATCTGATACTGACTAAACAATTACTCTCCGTAACTGCCAGATTGGATGCCACTCTCGGCTTTCTCCCGAAAATACATAAAGATGTAAGATGTATTACAATTTAGCCAAAAAAAAAAAGGGAGAAACAAAAAGTGACAGATTAGCTTCATCTTTTTCTCAGTATTAATAAAATATCAATTTATTATGTTTTCTGTAGAGCTATTTATTATCTCTTTTCAGATTTAAAAAAAAGAAGAAAAAAAAGGAGAATAGAGAACGCAAACGCAACAGCAGAGCTCTCTTCGCTCCTCTGCAAATAAGAGTGGATTGAAAAACTAGGGTTTAATCCTCAACGCTCTGCCATCTTGCAATCCCGGTTGAATCTCCATGGAAGCCGAGGAGCAAGATACCTCAACGGCCTCGGCAGGATCTCCGCTCCCGGTGCCGGAGGTTTCTACGGCACCTAGCTTGCCCCAGCAGGAGCTGGGACCTGCCGGTGCACAATGCGAGGCCGAGACTGCTGCTCAGACGGAGGAGGCTTTGCCTTGTTCGGAGGATCTGGTCAGCGAGGACGGCGGTGGAAGCGCGGGAATTGAAGATCGATTGATGTATGAGGGGAGCGAGGCGGCTGCTCGCACGGACGAGTCTGCTGTGGGAGTTATCAACGATAGGGAGGAGGGAAGTGCAGCACGTGGCGGAGGTGAAGGGGATGATGTCGTGGTAGATGAGAGAGGGTCGATTGTGGCAGCGTCTCCGGCTCCTTCTCCGCAGGCGCAGTCTCCGGCCCTTGTGCGTCAGAGAGATGGTGGTGATATGATTGGACGAGAGGAGAGCAACACAGCTGCAAATGCGACTGTGAGCGAATCTGCTGGAACTGGACTGGAGGATATGAAGTATAGCGGAGTGGCAGAGGCAGATAAAAAGGACATGGAAGAAATGNGCCGGAGGTTTCTACGGCACCTAGCTTGCCCCAGCAGGAGCTGGGACCTGCCGGTGCACAATGCGAGGCCGAGACTGCTGCTCAGACGGAGGAGGCTTTGCCTTGTTCGGAGGATCTGGTCAGCGAGGACGGCGGTGGAAGCGCGGGAATTGAAGATCGATTGATGTATGAGGGGAGCGAGGCGGCTGCTCGCACGGACGAGTCTGCTGTGGGAGTTATCAACGATAGGGAGGAGGGAAGTGCAGCACGTGGCGGAGGTGAAGGGGATGATGTCGTGGTAGATGAGAGAGGGTCGATTGTGGCAGCGTCTCCGGCTCCTTCTCCGCAGGCGCAGTCTCCGGCCCTTGTGCGTCAGAGAGATGGTGGTGATATGATTGGACGAGAGGAGAGCAACACAGCTGCAAATGCGACTGTGAGCGAATCTGCTGGAACTGGACTGGAGGATATGAAGTATAGCGGAGTGGCAGAGGCAGATAAAAAGGACATGGAAGAAATGGCCATCACTTCGTTCACTGGCGCTGTGGATGACAGTCAGGTGTTGGTTGAAGATACTGGTAAGGAGACTGATGGGGTTGCTGTCAAGGTCGTCGAAGAAGATACCGGAGTGGATCATATGGAGGAGGTAACAAGCCAAAGCGAGACTGTTGCAGAGGCAGATAAAAAGGACATGGAAGAGAAGGCCGCTATTTCAGTCGCTGGTTCTGTGGAAGACAGGCAGGTGGTGGTTGAAGCTACTGGTAAGGGGACTGATGATATCACTGATAAGATCGTGGAAGAGGATATCAGAGTGAATTGTGTGGAGGAGATAAAAAGCCATAGTGAGGCTGTGGAAGAGGCAGATAAAAATGACATGGAAGAAATGACAATCACTTCAATGGCTGGTGCTGTAGAAGACAGTCAGGTGGTGGTTGAAGATACTGGTAAGGAGACTGATGATATAGCTGATAAGATCGTGAAAGAGGGTATTAGAATGGATCGTGTGGAGGAGGTAAAAAGCCAAAGTGAGGCTGTGGGAGAGGCAGATAAAAAGGACATGGAAGAGAAGGCCGCTATTTCAGTCGCTGGTTCTGTGGAAGACAGGCAGGTGGTGGTTGAAGCTACTGGTAAGGGGACTGATGATATCACTGATAAGATCGTGGAAGAGGATATCAGAGTGAATTGTGTGGAGGAGGTAAAAAGCCATAGTGAGGCTGTGGAAGAGGCAGATAAAAATGACATGGAAGAAATGACAATCACTTCAATGGCTGGTGCTGTAGAAGACAGTCAGGTGGTGGTTGAAGATACTGGTAAGGAGACTGATGATATAGCTGATAAGATCGTGAAAGAGGGTATTAGAATGGATCGTGTGGAGGAGTTAAAAAGCCAAAGTGAGGCTGTGGGAGAGGCAGATAAAAAGGACATGGAAGAAATGACCATCACTGGAATAACTGATGCCATGGAAGACAGTCAAGTGGTGGTTGAAGAGTCTGGTAAGGAGACTGATGGTGTAACTGATAGGGTGGAGCAAGAGGACATTGGAGTGGATCACATGGAAGAGCTAGAAACTTGCCATGAGGCTGTGGCAGAAGAAACAGGGTTGGAGGGAACTCGGCAAAAGGAGCTTCTTCATGTAGAAGCAGAGGCTGGCAAAATGGAAATTGCCCAGGGGAATACTGGTAGAGACAGGACAGAGGCTGTTGAGGATGTATCGCTGGTGGAAGTGGATGCTAAAGTGGATGAAAGGGTGGAGGCTGCTAAGGAAATGAATTTTGTTCAATTTGAGGCTGTAGAGGCCAGAGCATTTGCTGTGAAAGAACCTGCAGGTGCAGTGGACGAAAGCACAGGGGCTGCTGGTGCTTTAGAGGGCTCAACGGCTACTGACATGGAGGAGGTGGAAGTGAAGAAGGCTGAGGATGATGTGTTGGTGGATGCTGGGGAGACTGCTTGGGATAACAGAAATGTTGATGATGACATGGAAGAGCTAGAGATGAAGAAGACTCCAGATAATATGGTGATGGGTGACGATGAGGTACAGGAGGATAATGAGGTGCAGGGGGATGATGAGGCACAGGAGGCTGGGATGGAAAATAGGGAGATTGATGAGGATGTTCTGGAGGGGGCTGAAGCTGAAACAGCTGAGGATATGGAACTTCAACATGAGGATACATATTCAGCGGAAGAGACTGATGCCATGGAGGAGGCGGAGAAGGAAGAGGAAATGAGTAGGAGTGGTGCGGGCACAAAGAGGAAGCGGGGCAGAGCTCCTAGAGCCAGCACCCCTAGGATTCCTTCACTGAAGACGGAAGAGGATGTATGCTTCATTTGCTTCGATGGGGGTGATCTTGTGCTCTGTGATCGCAGGTGAGACTGCTTATGGTAATCTAATTCAGTAGGTCTATCTAAAAGATGCATTTTTGGCTTGAGATTTTTTATTCGTTGAAGTAGTTACTTTTTATCAAATACTCAGGGGCTGCCCAAAGGCATATCATCCTTCATGTGTTAATCGTGATGAGGCTTTCTTCCGCACTAAAGGTCAATGGAACTGCGGTAAGTTATGGCTTGAACATCTTGTGAGTTTTTGTTGGAATTACTATTGTAGGATAGGTCTTAAAAAGGGCTCTTTTGTTGGTTTAAGTGGTGTACATGGTCATTTGCATGGAGATAGCTTATAGCTTGCCACTATCTGTCTAGAAAAATGAACAGTGAATAACTGAAACAGTAAGTCAAAGGAAAAAATGAAGATCCAGTGAGATAGCTTATAGCTTGCCACTATCTGTCTAGAAAAATGAACAGTGAATAACTGAAACAGTAAGTCAAAGGAAAAAATGAAGATCCAGTTAATAAACTTCATCTGTGTGAAGTTAGTAAAAGCATCTTATATTTCACAGATGAATTTCCAAAGTTTTCAATTTTTTTTTTACTTCCAAGTGGCCATTCTTATTTTCTTTCTAATTAAGGTAAGATCAGCTTTTTAAATAAACAGGCTGGTTGCTGATTTTTCAGTTCAACATAAGTTAATTTGGTTGTCTCATGAATTCAGGTTGGCACCTTTGCAGCAACTGTGTGAAGAATGCTTACTACATGTGTTATACATGTACTTATTCCCTATGCAAGACTTGCATTAGAGACGGTTCCATCTCTTGCATCAGAAGAAATAAAGGATTTTGCCGAACATGCATGAAAACAATTGTAATGATTGAAGATGATCTGAAGGGAGATGATGCAATGGTATGAGTTCATTATATTTGATTTTCATTATGTCATGAATTGATCCATGGAAAATACGTGCTCTTTTTGTTTGCTCTCATGCTATATGTGTTTGTTGGGTCAGTGAAGAATGGCAAAAACAATAGGTTCTTGTCATTTAATGTTTGTTTGTTTAATGGAAATGTCATGGATTTTTGTCTTTGATATGCTATGTGTTCTCTTCTTCTTGTTTAGCAGCTGCCCTCGCTCTGAGTTTTGTTTCTTTGTAAATCTGCAGGGACAAGTAGATTTTGATGACAAGAGCAGCTGGGAGTATCTATTCAAGGATTACTACTTGGAACTGAAAAGAAGGTTGTCTCTAACTAAAGAGGAACTTACAAGGGCCATGAATCTGTTAAAAGGATCAGATGGACTTGTAGGGAAACAAGAATCACTTGAGGCCCATCATGATTCAGAGAACTCTGATGGAGACACAGGAGTAACTGTCCCCAAAAGAAGGCAGTCTAAGAGACGGGCAAAATCCCATACCGTGGGAAGGGGCTTGCCAGCTAGATTAGATCTAGTTGGTTCTAGAAAGGCTTCTTTGGATGATAAATCGGAATGGGCTTCAAAAGAACTTGTGGAGTTTGTTATGCACATGAGAAACGGGGATAGATCAATTCTCTCTCAATACGATGTACAGGCTCTATTGCTGGAATATATTAAAAGAAACAAACTCCGTGATCCCAAGCGCAAAAGTCAAATAATATGTGATCAAAGGCTTCAAAATCTGTTTGGAAAACCTCGTGTCGGGCATTTTGAGATGTTAAAGCTTCTTGAATCTCATTATTTTATGAAAGATGATGCAGATGATCTTCAAGGCACTGATGTTGATACTGATGCTAATCAGTCAGAGGTAGATGTGAATTTTGATCTACAAAAGGGTGGTAGAGACAAGAGACGTAAGGCACGTAAAAAGGGTGATCAGAGAGGACTTCAATCAAATCTGGATGATTATGCTGCCATTGATACTCACAACATTAATTTAATGTATTTACGCCGTAACCTGTCGGAGGATCTTATTGAAGATGCTGAAACATTTCATGACAAAGTTGTTGGCTCGTTTGTGAGAATTAGAATTTCCGGCAGCAATCAAAAGCAAGATCTATACAGACTTGTTCCAGTAGTTGGTAAGATGATGTCTTTTATCTACACAATCTACACTTTTGTGGTCTACAACTTGAGAACAAATGCTAATAGACTTATCAATTTTTTTCCTGGGTGATGGCTGATGTTAGGTACTAGTAAAGCTGCTGAGCGATATAAAGTTGGGAAGAGGATGACTGATTTTCTTTTGGAGATATTGAACTTGAACAAGACAGAGATTATTTCTATTGATATAATCTCTAACCAAGAGTTCACTGAGGTAGTTGAACCTTTGCTTTTTGGATGTTCATTTCATTTTATACATGTTGGGACTGAAATTAACATGTCAAACCCAATGAGTTGGATTTTCTATAGGATAGACAGTCTCATTAAACATTAGTCAGTCATATCATGTTGAAGGATGCTAATCCTGGTTTTCCAGTAACTTCATCTATGGAAAATTTGAAATTGAATGATGTAATGGCTTTTCTTGTGCTTTGAGTTCTTTTAGAGGAAGATCACATCCAATGGTTAATTTCTGTTTACTGATTATGCAATATTAATGCATGTTTTACCTTTGTTCTAGGATGAATGTAAGCGCCTAAGGCAGAGCATAAAATGTGGGCTTATCAACCGACTGACTGTGGTAATGATTCTGCCCTAGATGCTGTTTCCCTTTGTTAGGATTTCTTCTCTTCCTGATCTATATATGTGGTTTTCTGTAGGGCAATATTCAGGTAAAAGCCATGGCACTGCAAGAAGTGAGAGTCAAAGATGTACTTTTCCTTCCTTTAGCCATTTTTTGTTATCTTTTCTTGCTATCTTGTTGCTACATTGAAACTTCGTTGATGGACAGGCTGATTTCATCCCATTTATCTGGTGCTAAATGTGGTTATCATTTTATTAAACAAGATAACAATTAATAAAGAGCTAAACCTTAGAGGGCCATCCACACTTGTTCTTGCATTGGATCCATAAGCTTGCTGGGGTGTTCAAGGCTGGGGAGAATAAACTTCTCATTATGGAAAAAGGGAGCTAAATCTAAGTGGGATTGAGATTTTGTCACAATGATCTATTGTTCAGTTTATTACTCAAAAAGATCTATTGTTGACTTCAGGATTGAGCTCATTATGTATGGAAAAGGATATTGTGATAGGATCATGTAGTCCTCTTGCAGGAAGGATTGGCCATTCATTCGTCCACATTGTAGTTTTACAAATTATGGAGTGCTGTCTTTGTTGCTATATTGATGATGGCAATGTGCTGTTGTTGCACATCTAATAGGATGCCCTATCCCTATTGATGTGAAGAATTGGAACTTAAATGAATGATTCTCCCATTTTTTACTTTTTGTTTTATGTTTTAATTGGAATGAGTACACTGATCTGATTGAACTGATACCTGTTATTCGACAATTGTCATTGCATTTCTTTGCATATGCTGTCTTATGTTCATAAATTAGAATAGGCTGCTCTATTGAGCTATATTTTGTAGGTTGAATTTGTTATGGACATCTGTCTTTATAACTGCTAAACTTCCTGAAATGTTGATCATTTATGACACATTCATGGAATTTTTTTATTTTTATGCAGTGGTTGGAATCAGAGACAGTTCGACTGAGTCATCTTCGTGATCGAGCTAGTGATATGGGCCGTAGAAAAGAATATCCTTGCATCTTCTGCCTTACTGTTGCTCCTATATGTTGACATTTAGCAGTGACTTTGCTTTTTCATACACACCAGTTTGCATCCATTGCTTTGCAGGTTCTAAGAATTTTCCTTTTCCTGGTAATGTCGTGTTGTGAAGCCAACTGCTGTACTGGTTGGGAAAATCAACCAGAAAAATTAGTAGTTATACAGCCAAACGTACTGATCCTCCCAATTTAGGTCTATATGTGATTTCAATAATTTTGCTGCAGTAAGGACGTTGGTCAAAGAGGATATTGGTTAATGTGATAGAGCATGGATAGAAGCAATAGGTTGGAATGGTATGTTCTGATGGATACATAATAACTATGTCATGAATAGTGACATGCCTTGTGGTTAATCCTCTGGCTGGGGCTGATGTTTTTGATTCTCCTGCTACATAATGTGTAGTGCCCCTGGGTGGTAACCTGCCTTGTTTTGGTAAGTCAAAAGAAGAATAGTATATGGAAACTTACAGTCAATCTTCTGCACCTCTGGGCTGAAATTGGGTATAATTGAAGGCTTGGATTTTTTTCAGAGGAAGGATCATTATTTTGAGGCTAGTGTCTGCACCATCTCATCATGGACTTCTTTGCAAAAGATTGTATTCTGCCCTTGGTTTGCTTTTCACCTGTTTCACAATTCTCAATGACAATATTGATCATAAACTCAAATCTGTTCAACAAAGATATTGGGTTGTGGAAGATGATTAGCATGAGAAAAGTTAGGCATGCATATAGAGAAGACATCATCAGTCCTAAAGTGTAAACATGAAATAATACCAGCTCACAAAATTGAAATAGTTATCGTTCAAAAGGATGCATACAGGTTTACATTCTATTGCAAGAAATGAACCCTTTTGGGGCTTCTTCGAGCCATTTGGGTGCATGATTGGTATTGAAAGGCACTAGATTGTCATCTTCTGAAATGGAGTGGGTGTTCATGTATGAAGATTTTGTGATAGGATGCCCACTTCATTCTGGGTTCAGTTGCAAGTTTTGAAGGTGGAGGATTGATAGTCAGAAGAGAGATTCATTCTAATGTCTTATGGGTAAATTAGACTCCAATTTCAGATTGTAATGATCACTGTTGTGGTGATAATTTGGACTGATTTATCTTTGACTGGGACAAGCTTAAGTTGCAATGATTCTGTATTGACATAGAATAAATGGTCATTCTCCTGGCATTTCATTTGCCAGGATAATATTGTCAATGTTGCAATGTGTGTTGATATACTCCAGTTGTTTTCATGCATGTAGCTTAGGTTATGACATTTTAGCTCTGCTTTGTTCACAGTCAGATGCCATTCTGCTTGTTAGATATTTGCACACATTTCCTTTCATCTATACTGCACGGAGCCATGCTACTGCTTTTATAGATGACACCTAAGCAATCCTTGACCCTCAATCTACGCTCAGAGAATGTGTAGAAAAACTACAGCTGCTGAAGACGCCTGAGGAGCGCCAGCGCAGACTCGAGGAGATTCCTGAAATACATGTGGACCCAAAGATGGATCCTTCCTATGAGTCTGAAGAAGATGAAGCTGGAGCAGATGATAAGCGGCAAGGTACTTCTTTATATCTGACCTTCATGTTCAAAATCTAACCTGGCATTCTTTTTTGTAAGCCTAACCTAGCAGTTTACTTCCTCTGAGTTTTTCCAGTATCCTGTGCCTTGGTTCACACCTTGCAAGAATTGGATTAAAAGAATTAAAAGATTTTACATTTGGAATTGAAATGAGGTTAAAGATGGAAGTGGTCTGCTTTAAGCAGTTTCTGGTTTCCTCCAAAGTTCATGGAGAAAAATCAACTGATTGTTGCATATTTTACATCACAATATTGTTATGAAGCTCCTTTTAGATGGTATTACATCATTTTGTTTCAATCCAATTGAACTACATACTAAAAACAACTTAGTTCATTTAGTACCAATAAAAACCGAATCTATTCCCTGCTACAGCTGATCCCCAGTAGATCATGACAATCCTGTATTTTTGCTACAGAAACCTACACTGGAGGGGTGAGACGTACTCCTAGCTTCAGAGGAAGGGAGCCAATCTCTCCCCAAAATGGTGGGTCTGCTTCATATGGTTCCTGGAGCAGTGGCACTAGGACCACGCCAATGACTCCAAGCCGGGAGTTGAGTAGGAACCCCTCTAGCAAGGGCCTTGTCTCGGCTAGAGAAGACTACAGTGCTGAGATTGTGAATGAGAGCTCCTCATGGAGCAGGGCAAAAGAACGTGAGACTCCTTATCAACTGAGTGGTCGAGATAACATGACCATGCACCTCTCTTCCTCTCCTGATGTTGGTGCTAGTAGGATCATTAGCAATGCTACTGTTCCAGAGACTCAATCTATTGTGTCCCCACAGCCTGCTCCTATGATCAACGAGTCTGAGAAGATGTGGCATTACCAGGATCCAGCAGGCAAGATCCAAGGGCCTTTCTCGATGGTGCAGCTTCGCAAGTGGAACAACACAGGTTACTTCCCCGTTGATCTAAGAATCTGGAGGACTAATGAGAGGCAGGAAGAGTCAATACTTTTAACTGATGCTCTGAATGGAAAGTTTCAGAGAGAACCTTCATCTCAGTCTAACTTGGAACAAAATCGTGGGTCTTTGGTGGGCAAAGCTGCTTTATCTTCAGTTGAGGTCTCGATATACTCTGGCAGTGAACGTGGTCCTTCTGGTTCTGCCGTAAACCTTCCCTCTCCTACACCAGGCCAAACTATGGCTACCCAAATAAAGAGTATGAGTATGTATGCAGCAGGCAGCAGCGCACAGGCTTCCATGTTGGTTTCTGATGCTTCTCGCAGTTTAAGCCAGGGTGCTCAGAAGCCAGAGTCTTCCATTGGTGCTCCTTCTCAGTTGCACTCTCAAGCGACACTTCCAGGGAACTTGTACTCTAACCAAGCTGCAAGCCTTCATAATTTGGTTCATGCTGCTGTGAGGAATCAAAATCATAGTAATCCTGTTCAGGCGGAAGCAATGGCACCATCATCAGCCCGTAAGCCAGATCCTGTGAATGTGCCAACACAGTCTCAGGTGCAGGGTCCATGGGCTGCCGGTGGTGGGACAATGCCTTCCATCCCCAGTTTTACTGCATATGGTTCCGCTGGGTCTGCTAATCCCTGGCAAGGTTCGACCAATCAGACAAATGTCCAGTCCCCTGCTCTCCCCAGCACGAACTGGCCTTTCGGGAACAGTAACAACAACAACAACAACAACAACACTGCTGGCAACTACAATGCGGCAACCCAAAACACAGGTTGGACTCAGATGCAGGGCAGTGCAGGCTGGACTGCACCTGCCCCACTCCCTGGAAATCCCAGCATGAATTGGGTGGGCCCAACTCAAGGGGCACCGGCTGGGACCCCTGCCTGGCCAGCCCAGAGGCAGGCTCAAGCTCCGGTTAACCCGACCCCCATGGGGTGGGCCCCTTCCGGGAACCCTAATCCAGGCTTCATGGCTCCGGGGCAAGTGCAGGCTCCAACAGGTTCTGACCCCTCTGCCTGGGCTTCGCCGGGGAATCAGAATGGAGACGGGTCTCAGAGGAATGCACAGTGGAATAGGCAGTCTTCGTTTGGTAGTGGTGGTGGCGGAGGAGGGCCCTCAAGGATGGCGGGGTGGTGCCGGTTCTTCCGGGAGAATGGGCACTGCAAGAAGGGGGCTTCCTGCAATTACAGGCATACTTAGGAGGAGGAAGGGTTAGTCCCTTCTTGTTTTCTGAATTTGTTAGCGTTGTTCAAATTAGTTCAGTTTAACTTATCAGACGAGAGAGAGAGAGTGAGAGAGAGAGAGAGAGAGAGAGAGAGCAATAAGAGAGGATATAGTTTTAATTTTGTACAGCTGATGTTGTTCCAAGGTAGGGTCTTATCATTTGTCTTTCGATTCTGAGATTCTTTTTTATGCGTGTGGTAGAAGTACTCATTCACAGTTGGAGCCAGCTCGCCGGCACCGAAGAAAGGGAGTACGTTAATGTTCGGGGTTGAATGATCTAATCGTCAAAGTCAGTCTGGATCCGCGAATTCAACTTCTCCACTTAGATTACCCTTTTACAATGCTGTAGGCTGCGTGCATTAATAATCTCATTGATTCGGCTCTTCTTGGGCGACGGAGGACCGATTGCTCTGTGGGCGATGGATTGTTGCTTATGTTATGGGCCGTTCGCCGTGCAACAAAGTACGGCATAAAGGACATCCACAGTACACCGTACGCTTTGAGCAATACTGAGGAGAATAATATTCTATATGTAATTGTATCTTTATAATTTCTTTAAATCCATAAATAATATATAAAGTTCAGAACTAAGGCAGTTTCGTTTTGTTACCCCAGTCAACTTGTGTGTCTGCTTTTAGTTTATGCTGTGTGGGTCCGTCACGTAACGCAGCGCTGCGCAGAGAGATGCGGTTCTCTGGGGGACTCGCCACATGGCATGGCCCATCGTGACAGTGGATTATCATGGAGCCGTGATTTTCCCTCTTATTATGCCTGAGCTCTCTCTCTTCTCGACTTCTAATATAAGGAGGACGAAAGGGTGTGAGGGGTAAATCGCAGGTTGTGGGGAAAAATGGGAACTGAAGAAGAATTGAAATTGCAGTCGGATAGAGCCAGAGAGGCCGCTCCGTCGCCTCCACCCCCACCAAATCGAGACCCTAATCCCGGCGGCCCCTCCAAACCTGTCGGAGGACACAAGGGCAAGTCTTGCAAGGGTTGCCTCTACTACTCCTCCCATCAGAAATCCAAGTCTCAGCGGCCCACTTGCGTTGGCGTCTCCCGGTCCCTTCAGCAAGGTCTCCTCTTTGATCTCCTCTCCGCCGTTACCCTCTTGTACGCTTGCTTGGGGGTTCTGCTTCTATTCTGATGCTGTGTCCCGCACTGGCCGGTTGAGTAACTTGGAAAAATGGAATGGCTGAGTTCTTTTCCTTCTGCTTCTGTCAATCCATGTACGCATCGATGATTGCTGCGGTTGACGTCAAATCACTATCCAATATGTGGGACGATTGATTGGATGCATGTAGACTCTGAGCTGCCGTTGATATCTACAATTTTCTATGTTCGGAGTGCCATTTTCTGGGAAAAAGAACTGCATACATCCTCTCTCTTTTTTCATGTTTGGCCTAAATAGTTGATCTTGTAGCTATATTCAGTGAGGTTGTTGAGTTAACCGGTGGAAGTATAAATGCTTCTGTGCCTCAGCTTGTGGTGATTGATGCCTGCTATTTTTATATATCACCCGCTTGCTTGGATTTTGCTTACTCATAAAGGTCAGGATTATGTGAGCTCCCTATGGGAGTTGCAGGGATGAAGATTCCGTTTGTATCTGTTTGTTTCTTCTTTCTCCCTACTGCAGGAGGTTTGGTTTCTTGTTGGTTTTTTTCTTTGATGCTGGAGCTGCTTATAATGAATTTGGTTTCTTTTTGGCAAATTTTGTGTAGCGTGAATTATTTGCCTGGGGGTACCTCTGTTAAAGATTTGTCCTTGGGAATATGTATGTTCCATGCAATGTTTTGTTGAAACATAAGGTGCATGCTTGTGCATTGTGTTTTCTTTTTGAATAACTAAAGTCAAAGACGATGGTGCATTTTTTTCCCACGCCAGAATTCTCTTTTGTCTACGCAACGACTTCACTTTATGCTAATTTTCAAGTTTTGTGAACAGTTCCCAGATATGTTGTTGGCGAGACTGAATTGGAAGCTTCCAAAGAAGGACGTACTCTTGCGGACTTTAGGTATGCTTGTATTGGTTATTCAGTCTTCTTGGAGAAAAATGGACAATCCTCAGATCTTCAGAAAAAACAGACGGAGCTCCCCTTCTGTGTCGGTCTTGAGGTAGCAATTCTCAAGTCTTGGCTTCTTTTTATTCTGCCTTGCTTTGAATTCATTTGGTACCTTTGTATTTTGTGCTGTGCCCACTGCTTGCAAGTGCCATGCTGTCCCAGTTATAAAACTTGAAATATTTCTTTTGCTATGCAAGCAGCAAATTGCGACCTAAGCCTGTAGTTAGAGGTTTTGCTGGTATCTTTAGATGACTGCAAGTAGATATGATTGTTGCAGATTTGCATCAAAACTTTTTTGTAAAAGAAATCTATTAGGGTCCTTTTTTGTTAGATTGTTATTGGATATGCCTTTTGCTCTATGAGACTAAGTTTTGCACAGAAGATCAAATCATCACCAGCTAACATGCTCGCTCTTTTTGAACATGCCTTCTGAGCTCTCTCCTAAAATTCAAGCATCATACTGAATTTTCCTTTTCAGTCAAATGTTAAAATTGGAGTTTTGTTTCAGGTGCTTCTGGATAAAAGAACTACACCTGCTCCACAGGTTTCACAACATGCTCATAAAAATGAAGGTAAGGTACTTTGTTTTGGGTGGAGATTCTCTTTCTTGCTCAACAGCATTCCTTTTGTTCATGAGCCTTCTCTTATGCTGTTAGTGCATGAGAGCTTCAATAACTCTAAATGTGCCTTTACATTTCATATTGTTTCTTCCCGAGTTCAGTAATGGCAACACTTTTATTGTTGCTTGCCCATTCATTTTCAATCCCTAGTGTGAAAAAGGCACTTTCTCACCATTCATTTACCCTGATCTACTATGTTTTCTTTGAGCAGCTTTCTTTCCCAGTCCTTTGAGTTGTTACTTTCTGGGATTGCTTAACCTAGTTGTCTTATCTGGATATAATTTGAGGGATAACTTTACCGTTATAAAAGATAAAATTTAATGCAAGAACTTCAGAGGTTGAAATCAATCCTCATATTAGGCAGGCTTGTATTATGTGACTAAGCTAGCAGTTTTGAAATACCTTACAATTGCTTAATACCGTGTATTACGTTTAACTTGAGCTTATGACAGATTCATCCCCTTTTGATGCTCTTTAAAACAATTATTGGATACCCTGCCTTCTGGTATCATTACTTGTCAGGGGAAAGGGTTCTCAGTAATTAGAGTGAATAACATTTCTAAATTCTAGCTGTGACATGGTAATGGCTTACACTGGAACCTTCTGCCTCTCATCAGTCAAAATGACATGATTTGCTATTCTCTTTCTCTGCCATGACCTTCCTTCTTTGCTACAGATGGCCATGCCTTTCCTCAGCAACGAACCCATAAACCGGCTAATTCTACTGCAGATGACTATTTGAGCAGGCATTTTCCTTTTCTCAGACCATGTTCCTCCTTTGTCTTTAATACGCTAGAGTACTATATTCTTATTTACATTAGGGGAAAAAAAAAGAAGAAAAGGAGAAAAAAGCCAGTCTTGAGCAAAACTGAGACATTGAGAATCTGCATTTTGAAACCATGTTGCAGGTTTGCAAGAAATGCCAGCATTGTTGCTTCCGGTGTTGCAAAGAACGCAAATAGAATTGGCAACTACATCAAGGAGACGGTTGATGACATTCTTTATCCTTACCGAAGGCGGCCCAAGTAGAAAGGCTTTCAGTTGATGGGGAATCGATACCATCCATTGGTGCTTCCATAGGCCCACGATGCAATAGACAAATTTTGATGTTCATAAGTTGAAGGGGCGTTTATCAGTTTACCAGGTATTGTTTTTATCATTTTTTCCTCAGTGGAGTAGGGATGACTCCTGAATGTGGATTTTACAGAGGAAAGGTTTTTAGCGAACCTTCTTTTCTTATTCGTTTATCTATTGATTTGTACATGATATAATCTACCCGCTCTCTCTGTCACTCCCATCCTCTCTCCCTCTCCCCCACTCCCACCCATAGTTTTTAAAACCGGACTGGGCCGGGAACCGGTCAAGGTATGGTTCATGGGTTCCTGAGTCGGACCGGGGTTCAATGGATTGAACCGTATGTTTAATAAATAATATTAATAATATAATATTTCAATAAATTGATATAATATT
>CXYZ01011926.1:1054766-1081210 GCA_900006705.1 Sonneratia caseolaris | reverse complement strand
ATAATTGAATTTTTTGTGAGAACTGGACTGGGTGAGTGGCCGGTTCCCGGTCGAACCGGTCGGCCCGGTCCGGTTTTAAAAACTATGCTCCCACCATTACCGCCATAAACAATGCAAATCAGATCTTCTCCTCTTACTACGTCTTCAATCCCCCTGCTCCTCACCCTTTGGCATTCGCTCGTCCTCAAATCCCTCAAATTATCCCTCTCTGCCCCACTATGCCTTTCACCGGCCCGCAGAGCCCGCCGCAGATGCGATCGTTCTCAATGCTTGTAAAACTTTCTGCATTCAGTCAATTGGATAGCGTGGCACCATCAACACTAAGCCACGGCTGTAGATCTTTACTGTTGTCTTGACAATGGTGATGCTATAATTGACTTTGTTCACAGAGGATAAGAAGATCGAGGAGTACGACGAGAAGCTCATCGTTTTAAAGGGTCGCAATAAAAAAAAAAAAAACAAGGTTGCAGTGGACGCTACTGTCGGTCCTACCGGGCGACATCTACCTACACAAGCTCGAGCAGGAGAAAATGGGGGAGGATACGAGTGATTTAGGGGCCAAACCGTTAAGATGAATTCTACAATTTGTAATGCGCCNCAGGAGAAAATGGGGGAGGATACGAGTGATTTAAGGGCCAAACCATTAAGTGCAATTCGACAATTTGTAATGCGCACACAAGTGGGTGTTTGGTCTAGTGGTATGATTCTCGCTTCGGGTGCGAGAGGTCCCGAGTTCGATTCTCGGAACACCCCTTAAGCGTTTTTGTAACGCTGTGAATTTCTATATATGATCTTGGTAGGCCCATATTATATGAGAGCTCTTGAGGCCCTACCTGCCAGCCCACTAAGAAGGCCCATTGCATGCTGGCCCAACATCTTGAGGCCCACTAAGGCTTCCAGCTGAAGAAGATAGATTTATAAAGATGCTTTGCCTCCATTCGATTCTCACCGCAACCGTTTCTTCTTTATTTTCCGCCATTGATGCTGTTAATGGAGTAGGCTTCGAGAAAGCTATAGCTGAGAAGAGCTAAAGCTAAAACTCGAAAGCCCGAAGCGTGTCTCCGTGGCCTCTGCTCTCGCCAACGAAGCATCGGATGGCCGCCTTCGTCGCTCCCGCGCCGTGTCCGGCTCTCAGCTGCTTCAACCGCTCTTCGCTTCGCCAACGGGTACTTCTTCTCTCATTTCTGTTGCTCGACATGAAGCGAGCTTCGAGTAGCTTATCAGTCGCGCGCTGCTTCACGTGACGGAGCGAAATGTACTTAGTCGCAGGATTTGGCGGAAATAAGTAAAATGTTTATATCAGTCAGTTTACTGCGTCGGTATTATCTTTTGAATTTTGAACTTTCATTTTGCGGATAAACGTGGTTTTTATGAAAAATTCGAGTGTGATGACTGTGCTGAAATTGTTTCAATAGAGCCTAACTTGTGACATGTTCTAGAACATAGCAAGAAAGTGATATGACTGTATGGAAGCAAGCTTGATGATAATTCAACGGGGGAAGATTCATCTTTTCATACACGGCCAGGGCTTGAAATTGGATGAATGTGACGATTCTGCTTGGAAGTGCTAGCTGCATTTATTGTATCGCTGGTTGCTTAAGAGAGTGTAGTGAGAAGTTTTTAAGAGAGTGTAGTGAGAAGTTTGTATCTCCTCCTAGTTTGTTACAAGTTATGTGTCTTTATGAGTCTAATCACTGGCCAAATTTTCACCTAGTTTTAACATTCTAGTCACTGGTGGGTCAACGCTAATCATGCTATGACACTTGTAGGTTTCACTCTTTCTGCATACTGAGACTGCTTTCTCTTGGATTGGAAAGGTCAAGTCAATTTATCCATCAAGCAAGATAAAATTGGACAGAAGGTATCAAATGTTTGAGGCAATTTACTGCTATTTCCTTCTCTGGCATTATGACCAAGCTTATGAATCATCATTCATCTTCTGTTTAACTTCATAAATACTGTTCTTGACAATCCTTTTGTTCTGCCCATCAGTTCTGAAGGCTCAATCCTGTACTGTAGGACATCATAATTACTGATATTTACAGTAGAATTTCCTTCTCTCTTAAATTGGTTTTCAAATGTGCCTCTAGAAGAACAGATCAACCAGGCTAATGAAATGATCCCAGCGTAACCCTTGTCATGCATTAGGTAAGATGTAGCCTGTGGCCGTGAAACATATTTTACTAAACCTATCTATCTGACCACAATGCTGGCATATTTAATCGGAAATTTTGCTGTACTTTGATCTTCATCAGGGTTTAGGACTGAGGTAAGTTGAGTTAGCAGATAGATTGATTTCATTTAGGTGACTTGCCAGCATCCATGGAATCATAAAGAGATATTTTTCAGATGTTGTGTTTTGCAGTAATATTCATTACAATACAAGTTATGATAGTAATATGAGCTGATTCTTTTGGCTCAAGATAGCATGTCATTGGTTTCACTTGCACATGTTGCGCATACAAGCAACAAAAATGGAAAGAGAACGAAAAGAGGAGAGGAAAAAGGCCTAACGATGTTTCTATTGGTTAAGCAACCTAATTGAGTTTCATTCACTAGGAGCAAATGGTTACTTTATAATATAGGTGCTGATCATTAGTTATCCCAGTGGAAACACTATTCTTTTCTGATTATAGTTACAGATATCCTCAAAGTTTATGCAAATTGCCTGGATGCATATGGGCACTAGGTGTCCCGGTTTTCATGAAAATTATTTGAAGAATCCCTACTTGATATGAATGTGGTTTTCATTTTGCTCGTGAACTTTTAACTCTGCTTCATTTCAGGGCATTCTTTTGCTCTGAAACTTTCCCTTCAATGATAAGTCAGACATGTAGATTCTATTGTAATGCTTCATAGTAAATTTGAAGAGACAATGGCAAATTTCCCTTCAATGTATTAAATTAAGAAATTTGAAGTGACAATGGTAAATTTCCAGTTGAAATTCCAAAAGTTCGGTCAAACTGTTATCAAGCATGCTTGATCCTTAATCATTTTTTGCTTTTCTCGCAAGGCTACAGCTACATCATCTTGGCATGTTGTTGCATCATTATGTCGAGTTTTTAGAGCCAAGTTACTAGTATTTGCATTTGTAGAATTTGTTCCATGACTTTATATCTGGTTTTTCATGTTAAATGTGACAGATCAGTTTAAAAGCTCTTGTATTTATAGTTCAGATGGCTGTTGCCCAGAGAAGTTGATAGTAAATGTCATGTTTGAATTTAATAATACAGGAGAACTTTGATCTATGCAGTCAGTCAAGATGCTGAAGAAGCATTCAAAAAGACTGTAGAAGTTGATAGACTGATAGATTTGCTGAGGCATGCAACTCCACATGAAGTAAGTGAATTTTGTTATTTCTCATTTGCTGAATCAGACCTTCCATCTATTTTGTTACTAAGTAATAGTCACGTATCTGCAACCTTGTGTCCTTGTCCTGCATGGAAATAATAAATGTATTGTCCTATTTAGAAGAAGAATGGGTTTCCCATATGGTCAATCTTCTTTAACGAGGATGTTAGTTAATTGGAAATGTCAAAGAGAAAGAGATGCTTCAGTTCTCCACATTGCTTTTTTTTTTTTAGTGCTTAGTTAATATATTGTTGCTATTTAATAGCCAAAGTTGTTTTACACTTTCTTGTTACTTGGGTTGGAAATGTGGAATGTTATGGCTACTCACATCACACTGTTTGGTGTAATTTTAGGGCTTAAACCTACTCTACTAGGAAGTCTTCTTCCCATGAAATTTTATATATTATTCATGTTTGGCCTTCTGGTATCTTTACAGCTTCAGAAGCTTGTTGCTGAAAACATCCTTGCTTTCAATGAGGGTTTCTGGATACGACTGGCTGCAAGAACCGATACATGCAAGTCCAAGGATGACAAGGCACAGTCTTGGACTTGGTTTAGTTATAACATCTCAGTTTGTGTTTCAGTTATACATTTCTCTCTCCTCCTTGATGCTAGATCCAAATATTTTGACATGATTTTTACCTCTTCAGAATGATTACGAGGAGTTGGCTGTCTCTGTGATGAGCATAGTGGATCGCCTAGTCCATAAGACAAATGTAATTGTCTTTTTTCTTCAGATGCATGTGTGCATGCAAAAGTATAGACTTTATTTCCATCTCTTTGTTCTAATTTTAATGTGATTTTGCTCTTGCTTCCATTAGATAAAAATTGTCAAACCTTTGTACTTCAGGAAAAGATAGAATCATCCACTGATGTTCTTGAGGGAATACTAAAGCCTGTAGTTGGTGAAGAGGAAGAGATTCCTTGGCCACCTAGAGATCCAGAGGCTCTTAAAATAATGCAGAAAGTAAGAGTTATTTTATTAATTTCTTTTAGTTGCCTTTATTATGAGGTGAATTTCATATTTAAGACATCATTTGGTGCTGCATATGATTTATGATCTCCTCGAAATGAATGTACACTGACTAATTTGTTGCCTATGTACTTTTTACCGTTTGTCTCCAATTTCTCCAACTTCTCTCTTTTTGTCCTTTTTGCCTGCACAAATTCGATAAAGGTGGAGTTACAGATCACAAATATGGGGGAGAAAATGCATAATTGTGCTTGCATATTGAGATTTTCATGTATCTCAGCTTCCAATAACACAGGATGATCCTTTCTTTTTTTAAAGGAACATAGTTGTTGTGTGAATTGATTTGATGCTGGAGTACCAATCGCAATAAATGTGCTGAATTGTGCTTCTATTTCTTCAATAATCATCAGGAAATAGCTCAAAGGGAGCAAGAAGGGCAATTGGATGAGGGTTTCCTTTCAGAGGTTAATGCACAACTGAGACAAGTAAATTTCTTTGTTATTTCTGCTATTTCTCACTTGAATGTGCTTTGGAAAGCTATAGAGAATTGCTGGGCTGATAATGCCTTGAACATTAACTCTTTAAATACTAAGGCTACAAAACAAACTTATATTGAGGTATGCAAGCATTCCTAGTTATTCATATTGAAGAAGCTTCTGCAGAAGATCTTGGCATGTTTCTTTGTTGCATAGAATGTCCTTTTACTCGATGTTGTCTGGGAGCAAATAAAGTGGGAGTTTCCGCACTACATTGGTTTCAAATGAATCAAACTTCTGGTGATACTATATTGATTCTTCAAGTTCCTCATGTAATTTGTGGCAGAACTTATATTTATTTACAGGCCCGAGAAGATAAGGATAAGCCTGGCCTTGTTGCCATGCTACAGAAAGTTCTGCAACTGTATGCCTCTAGAGTTCTCTCAAGACGCAGTTATGCAAAGAAAGGTAGTATCAATTATACCTTTTGATTTATGTCGACTACATTAACACTTCACCACCAGTTCATCCAGAGCAGATGCTGACATAAGGAATTTATAACAAAGTTAGATTGCATGAATTCACTATCTTGAATGAATACGTTCAGCAGAATATGCCTTTCCATCCAGCTAGATTGAATCTCCATCACGCTTATGGTTTCTTCATGAGCCTGTACATCGTGGAATAAGTTTTTTCTCTGTTACTTTTTGTAAATAAATATGTAGTGGACGAAGCATTAAATAGATGAGTTCTATTTTGCTTATATCAGTGAAAAGAGCTGATTCCTATTATGCTTCGGTTGCAGGCAATGAAATATTCAAGGCAGAGCAGTTCCTTGAATCCATAATCAAAGGTTAGTACATTAGGATGGGGTCAAGCAAAAAATCCCTAACGCCACTTTTATGGATTACTTGCTCACCATAAAATTAGCATATTTTCAGTCACAGCTGTATTTTACTTTCAACATGACTTTTCTTGGTTAAAGTCAGAAATTAAGAAAAAGCTGGTAAATGGTGCTTGCCAAGTTACTTCACTGTGAAGCAGGCTTCTGTTTTTAGTCGTAGAACCCGTGTTTTAGTATGCCCATGCTGATGCTTCCATCTATGCCCTTGCTGATGCTTCCATATTCTGACTCTCCATTTTTTTGTTCTTCAGTTCGGACAAAATGCTGTTTATATTCACATAAACTGCTACTGTTCCAACTCTGAAAATTCAATTCTGCTACTGTTCCACAATATATCAGTGTCATCAATTCTCCATATTGATGCCTGTTTCAATTCGACACTGGACCTAGATTTTTCTTTTGTTTACTTTATCCTCTTCTTGTTTGGATGTTTGGAAAAGAAAGGAACATTTTTTTCATTCTCTTGTTCTCCTCTGATTCTGCAAGATCAATCTCTGCAGCTCCAGAGGATGAATGGAACAGGCTGTTAATTGATGGAATGACTGTTGGTAAGGGTGAAGTTTCACCTGATGAACTGTACGCTGTCATAAAGAAACGGATTGAGCGGACTCTGATTCGAACAGTGAGCTTGCTTTTCCCCTCAAGTTGTCCTTAGTTTTAGTCCGTTAACTTCTGTCTTCCCCTAATGTTTCTGTTTCCTTCGAGTGTCAGGAAGGAGGCTCTTATCAGCAAAGAGTCCTCACTGAATATCTCAAAGGCATCCAATCAAGAGCTGAGGAGATTGTACAAGTTCTGCAGGGAAACAATGATTAAGACTTGTGAATCTGAGAATGTAAGCTCCTTTTTTTCTGTTGAAAAGTCAAACAGAGAAGAGATAAATAAGGTATGGAATTTCTCTTGATTCTTTTCAGTTCCTTTTTACCTTTCTCTTCCGATTTTTGCTTGTAAAGCGGGCTAGAGCTTGGTGGACGTGTGAATCTGAAGTGTTATAATTTGAAATGAGATCAGTTTACATGTTTCGACAATTGAATAAGCTAGTATGTGCATATGTATGACTCATTCCTCTCTTCCTTTTTCCCGACTTTGTTCTCCTAAAAGTGATTTTATGTCACGTTCTTGTATATCTCTCTTATGCTTTCAATCTGATGCCAGTAGATCGTGGGAGTGTCGCTTCCTACAATTGCTCGTACGTGAAGATTAATATTCTTTAGTATGTGGTTACAGTTAACAACACACTGTTATGCTTTGGAAGGTTTTAGTGCGAGAGAGGGTGTGAGAATTGATTGTTGCCTGAGAAGAACACCAGGAAGTTGATTTACAAAGAGAATCGACAAGATCGTGGAGAGACATGCGGTTAGTTCGTCAACCGTTTGTTCTCGATGGAGGTATGTAGTGATTCTAAACGAAGGATGAGTAACCAAACTTGAAATTGCTAGCTGCAGACAGATACCATATCTAGTTAAGTGACTATTATCTGAGCTGGGTTCGAAGATGGGATGGTAGCATTTATTTTGTGGGTTCCTTTTGCCTTATAGGCTTATATTCAAAATTTAACGGTCACAGTTAGTCTAAACACAAAGTTTGATCAATTTATTATAATGTAAAGTTGTCATCAGTTAACTCACAGGGCCTGCGATTGGGGGTCATCATGGGACTCTATGATGCACAGCTCCGATATTTTGTAGATCCCCAAAAGTACTCTATTGCAGATCGTGTCTGATGCGGATAATTTCCAGCCCAATGCCTCAATACACACGATTACTCGGTCCAGTACGGATAATTGTAGGGTTCCAAGTTAGTTAGCGGTCGAGCAAAACTTCAAGTTCAGGTGCTTAGTGGGCCAAACATGAAACTTCCGGGGCCCAGACTGTAATTTTTCAAACTGGGTCACCTCTCACGAAGGTCTCGACTGTCGATCTCTCGGTGGAAGGGAAGTGTTTTCCTTTTCGTATTGCCCGGATGACTCACACTTGAGATTATTCATACCGTTAGATTCGATCGGACGGCCATAATTGCTCATGGGAAGAGGCAGGACGCTCATGCCCGGGTCACCCGATGGCCCCCCCACTGCACGATCTTGACCGTCCAATCCAAATCCAACGGCTAGCCTAGCCGCTTACCCCCGGTACAAAATGTTTGGTTTTTTTTGACCCTTTTGCCACTATGCCCTCCAAGACTCGCCGTATTCCCTTCATGTCCCTTTTCTCTCTTAAAACTAAACGGGGCACTCTCTATGACGAGGTTCTCTGGATCTAAAAAGGAGAACTTGATAACCTTCGCTCTCTCTCTCTCTCTCTCTCTCTCTACTGCAGAGTTCGATCTCTCTCCATCCCTCCATCTCTCTTCCCTCTGCAGTACTTTCTCCATTTGGCGAGAGAGTGGGCATCTTGCGGTGTTACTGATTGTAGATGCCGCTGTGAGTCGTGCTTGATCCCTCCGTGTACTGTTCAGATCTGAGGTAATATCTTCGCGTTTATGTGCGAATGCAAGTTTGAAATTGAGTGCTCTTTGTATATCAGATCCTCTCTCAATTTCACGAATTAGGTTGCTTTGATAGCCAATTCTTCTTACTCGACTGTTGTGCACCTGAGCTCCGGGGTTCAATTAGCTGATAGGTGATGCTTCTGTCTGATCTGATGCTGTTTCTGATTCCTGATTTGGAGACTTGGATTTATGAGAATTTCATTCTCTTGATCTAATCAGAATTGAGAATTGTGATGGAGAGGCCTGTGATGAGGTCGTGTTTTTTTTATCACTGCATATGAGGAAGTCGGCAATGGTGCTTGATTCTTTTTTTTTTTTTAATTTGAATTGGTGAGATACTCTCTGGATTTTTTTTATAAGTTTTGCAAATGGGAAATGATTTTGGACTTGATTGGCTTGATTGCAGAAGAGTGTTGGCGACTGGAAGAGGAAGATGTTGACAAAGTTTGAGACAAAAAGCAACCGGGTTAAGGGTCTTAGTTTCCATAGTAAACGGCCATGGATCCTCGCATCTCTCCACAGTGGTGTGATTCAGCTTTGGGACTACCGAATGGGCACACTGATTGATAGATTCGATGAGCATGATGGGCCTGTCCGAGGCGTTCATTTCCACAAATCTCAGCCGCTTTTTGTCTCAGGAGGTATTGATTTTTATCCCCTTACACTTATTTAACCTCAACTAGAGAATTTTTTTTCTGGAAATTGTCAGTATCCATTTATATTTTGCTTGATACAGATCAGAGATGCTAATTTTATGATATATGTAGCTTCCTTCTCTCTGGAAGGGGGAAATTGATTTTTGGCAGGTAAAATGAATCTACCAATGGAATATTGAGCATGGCACAAGTCACTTGATAGAAATATCTTATATTTACTCTAATGACTGAATTCTGATCTTATGATGGTTTTCCTTTAACGAACTCATGGAACATAGCTGAAATTTGTACAGATCTGGGCTTCTTATGTAGTAACTATATGTCAATCCTTCTATATAGGAAATCAAACTATTGTAGCTGAAATTTGTGAAGTGAAGTGATGGGAAATAATATATGCATTTTCATTCTGCACTGATTTTGTGTTTGATTCAATATGCCCAAATTGTCTTTTACTTTATTGGAGAAATTTATGCATCTAACCAGAAGTTTGATCCCATCATTTTCTGCTTAATATCTGTGGAAGTAATTGGCTTGAAGGAAATTTTCTATTTCATAAAGTTTCAGACCTGAAAGTATGATGGCTCAACTTGCAAAGTTTCCATTTTATTTTTTCTTTGTTGAAGGTTCATTCTGGTCTAATTTATGTTCTGTCATGGTCTGTTTTACTAAGTTTTTTTCGGTTTTCGGTTTTACACTAGTTAGATCTATTGGAGTTTACTTCTGTGATGACACTTTCAGTTTGTGCCTGTTTGCTAGAGAAATGCCAATGTGTAGACTGTGCATCACTTCTGAATAAACAGCGAATTGTCTATCCAATGATATAATGCTCTTTAGCAAGTTGCTATGTGACACAACCCCTCAACTTGCTTGCCTTTGCAGGAGATGATTACAAGATCAAGGTATGGAACTATAAGACATGTAGGTGTCTCTTTACCCTTTTGGGGCACCTTGATTATATCCGTACTGTGCAGTTTCACCATGAGCACCCATGGATTGTCAGTGCAAGTGATGACCAGACCATCCGTATATGGAACTGGCAGTCCCGCACATGCATATCTGTCTTGACAGGTCACAATCACTATGTTATGTGTGCTTCATTTCACCCAAAAGAGGATCTTGTTGTGTCAGCTTCCCTTGATCAAACTGTTCGTGTCTGGGATATTAGTGCCTTGAAGAAGAAGACAGCATCCCCAGGTGATGACATGTTGCGTTTGAGTCAGATGAACACAGATCTTTTTGGTGGTGTTGATGCTGTTGTCAAGTATGTCTTGGAAGGTCATGACCGTGGGGTGAACTGGGCTGCATTTCACCCTACCCTTCCACTGATTGTCTCTGGGGCAGATGACCGCCAAGTGAAATTATGGCGCATGAACGGTAATTTTCCTGACGATATTGTTTTCCTTTGATTATATAGAAATATAAAAATCCAATTCTAGTGCCTTATAACTTTGTCAGAGTGCTATATGGAAGTTGGATGGAACCTTGAATATCATATTAGGATTTATATGATATGAAATGTGTGTACTTGCTGTTTAAGCCGACTGGTATTTCATCAATAGAGGGAAACGTTTTATGGTTCTTCTCCTTTGCTGACTCTCTCAATTCTACTTTTACTTCAGACACCAAGGCTTGGGAGGTGGACACTCTAAGAGGGCACATGAATAACGTATCATGTGTGATGTTTCATGCCAAGCAGGACATAATTGTCTCTAATTCAGAGGATAAAAGTATCCGGGTGTGGGATGCGACAAAGAGAACTGGAATCCAAACATTCCGGCGGGAGCATGATCGTTTCTGGATCCTTGCTGCTCACCCAGAGATGAATCTTTTGTCAGCTGGTCATGACAGTGGCATGATAGTGTTCAAGTTAGAGAGAGAAAGACCTGCCTTTGCAGTTAGTGGCGATGCCCTCTTTTACACGAAAGATCGGTTCCTGCGATTCTATGAATTTTCTAGTAAAAAAGACACGCAGGTTATTCCTATTCGACGTCCTGGATCTACTGGCCTCAATCAAAGTCCTAGGATGCTTTCTTATAGTCCAACGGAAAATGCAGTTCTTATTTGTTCTGATGTGGATGGAGGTTCTTATGAGCTTTATGTCATACCTAAAGATAGCATTGGTCGGGGAGATAGCGTACCGGATGCAAAGAGAGGTAGTGGAGGATCTGCTGTGTTTGTTGCTCGGAATAGGTTCGCTGTGCTTGACAGAAGTAGTAATCAAGTGCTAATCAAGAACCTCAAAAATGAGATTGTGAAAAAGGGTGCTCTCCCATTCCCTGCAGATGCCATATTCTATGCAGGAACTGGTAACTTGCTATGCCGGTCTGAGGACAGGGTTTACATATTTGATCTGCAGCAAAGGCTGGTTCTTGGTGATTTACAGACTCCATTTGTCAAGTATATTGTCTGGTCAAATGACATGGAAAGTGTTGCCCTGCTGAGCAAACATGCAATCATCATTGCCAGCAAGAAACTTGTCCATCAATGCACTCTTCATGAGACAATTCGCGTCAAGAGTGGAGCTTGGGATGAAAATGGTGTTTTCATTTATACCACATTGAACCATATTAAGTACTGCCTTCCCAATGGTGACAGTGGAATAATCAGAACCCTTGACGTGCCTATATACATTACAAAGGTTTCAGGAAACTCCATTTTCTGCCTGGATCGTGATGGAAAGAGCAGGGTCATAATCATTGATGCAACAGAATACATGTTCAAATTGTCTCTGTTGAAGAAGAGATATGATCATGTTATGAGTATGATAAGGAACTCACAGCTCTGTGGGCAGGCTATGATTGCATATTTGCAGCAAAAAGGCTTCCCTGAAGTGGCTCTTCACTTTGTGAAGGATGAGAGAACACGGTTCAACTTAGCTCTGGAGAGTGGGAACATTCAAATTGCAGTTGCTTCAGCCAAGGAAATTGATGAGAAGGATCATTGGTATAGGTTGGGTGTTGAGGCCCTTCGGCAGGGGAATGCAGGAATCGTGGAATATGCTTACCAGAGGACTAAGAACTTTGAGAGGCTGTCCTTCCTTTATCTCATAACAGGGAACATGGACAAGTTGACCAAGATGCTTAAAATTGCAGAAGTCAAGAATGATGTTATGGGTCAGTTTCACAATGCTCTCTATTTGGGTGATGTTCGTGAACGCATCAAGATCTTGGAGAATGCTGGCCATTTGCCACTTGCTTATATAACTGCTTCTGTGCACGGACTTGAAGATGATGTTGAAAGGCTAGCAGGCGAGCTGGGAGAAAATGTCCCATCTTTGTCCAAGGGTAAGCAGCCTTCTCTTCTGATTCCACCGAGCCCAGTCATGTGTGGTAGTGATTGGCCACTGTTAAGAGTCATGAGAGGCATATTCGAGGGTGGGCTGGATGCAGCTGGAAAGGGTGTTGAAGAAGAAGAAGAAGATGCTGCTGATGGTGATTGGGGTGAGGATTTGGACATGGTAGATGCGAATGGTCTTGAGAACGGAGATGTGACAGCTATTCTGGAGGATGAAGAAGTTGGTGAAGAAGAAAATGAGGAAGGAGGTTGGGATCTTGAGGATCTGGAGCTTCCCCCTGAGTTGGAGACTCCTAGGGCTTCCACCAATGCTCGCTCCACAGTCTTTGTGGCCCCAACTCCAGGAATGCCCGTCGGTCAGATTTGGATTCAGAAGTCATCTATTGCTGGTGAACATGCAGCTGCTGGTAACTTCGATACTGCAATGAGGCTACTGAACCGGCAGCTGGGGATACAAAACTTTTCTCCTCTGAAGTCCTTGTTCCTTGATCTCCATGCTGGTAGCCACAGCTATCTGAGGGCTTTCTCCTCGGCTCCAGTGCTGTCACTGGCTGTTGAACGTGGCTGGAGCGAATCTAATAGCCCTAACGTGAGGTGCCCACCAGCCCTTGTCTGCAACTTCCCTCAGTTGGAGGAGAAGCTCAGAGCTGGGTATCGTGCCACAACGACTGGGAAGTTTACCGAGGCCCTCCGCCTCTTCACCAGCATCCTCCACACAATCCCCTTGATCGTGGTGGAGTCCAGGAGAGAAGTGGATGAAGTCAAGGAGCTGATCATTATAGTCAAGGAGTATGTGTTGGGCCTTCAGATGGAGCTGAAGAGAAGGGAGATGAAGGACAACCCAGTTCGACAGCAGGAGCTTGCCGCTTACTTTACCCATTTGAACCTCCAGCTGGCCCATCAGAGGCTTGCATTGCAGAATGCCATGACTGTCTGCTTTAAGGCCAAGAACCTTGCAACTGCGGGTAACTTTGCCCGGAGGCTGCTGGAGTCGAATCCTGCCAACGAGAACCAGGCTAAGACAGCAAGGCAGGTTCTGCAGGCTTCAGAGAGGAATAACACAGATGTCTCCGAGCTGAACTATGACTATAGGAACCCATTCGTTGTCTGTGGAGCCACCTATGTGCCAATCTACCAGGGGCAGAAGTATGCTACCTGCCCTTACTGCAGCTCACGGTTCGTGCCAGCACAGGAGGGGAAGCTTTGCACTGTTTGTGATCTTGCTGTAGTCGGGGCAGATGCTTCAGGGCTCCTCTGCTCTCCTTCACAGGTCCGGTGATCTTTCTAATTGAGGCTGCAAGAGGCGCCAATTTTTCGTGAGTTCACCAAATTGGGGGCAGACAGCAGCATCACCTGTTGGCTGCATTTGGATTAGTAGCAAGTCGGAAGGAAAGGATACATTTCAACGATCGAGTTCCTACAGTGTTATTTGTTTGCACCAGCCAGCTATTTTTTTTTTTTTACTTGGTTACTACTCTCTCTCTCTCTCTCTCTCTCTCTCTCTCTCTCTCCCCCTTTGCTCTCGCTTGTCTAGCGGCGATGATTATGATTTTCAATGTAATAATCAGACTTGTTTCGGATTTTTGTACTCGCACCATCCCTGTTAGCTGTCTATAGGTAAAGATTAGCCCCGAGCTCTCTGTTGCATAGATTATGGTCGTAGTTTGGGAATTTTACAGACATGCCGTTTTGGCCGGTTTGCTTTTTGCTCTGGTTGATGAGTTTGATTCTCCCTTTCTGCAGTTGGCATTTGGGGAGCCAGCGTCCTCCTCAAGTTCGAATAATTGAGGATTTCTTCTTTCTCGTATAAATTTATGTGATGATACATCGGTCGAGATGTTTCGGCAAGCAATTCCCTCGCCGTCTCATGGAAGTACCACATCAGACGACCGGACTCTTCACGCGCAATGATTTGTGTGGACTGGAAGATACACATTCATCATAAATAATGACCGAAACCAATGGGATTGGAATTATTGTTCCTATATAATCCGCGCTTTTGACTTCGAGATAACCCCGGAGACTGTCCATCCGGGGCGGTGTTTGAACTAGAGGCATGGTACTTTGAGCCCTACTGCCTGAGGTACTGCATCCCATCACTTGGCCAATCTCTTCGTCGGCATATTGAGATGCGGGGATACTCGGATGGAGTTTCATTGGCGACCTCCGACCTGATGGAGCAACCTCCTCATTATATCCACATCTTTAAACGAAGAAGAAGAAGAAGAAGAAGAAGCACCTGCTCCAGAAATGGGAAAGAGATGATTTTTGCCCAGGCTAAGAAGCCCGGAGGCCCATTAATTGAGCCCACTTTTAAGCCCATCAAGAGAAAAGCCCACGATCATCTATCTTGGCGCCAATCCTCCACCCGTTTCCCGCCCAAAGAACGAGCTATACGCTCTCCCCAACTTACCTTCTCCCCCCCCCCCCTCGCCGTACCTCTCACTCTCACTCTCTCTCTCGCTATCGTTCTCTCTCTGTCTCTGCCGCATTTCCTCTGCGTCGAACTCCACTCTCTTGTCCTCTTTCCGTCTTCAATGGCGTCTGATTCTTCTCCCACAAACTTCAACAATGGTCAGACTCTCTCTCTCTCTCTCTCTCTCAGTGTATAGGCTTATTTTTATGGTAAAATTGCTTCTCAGGTCCATCGTCTCCCGACAACTCGCTCTCTAGCCCTATTGGCAACACGTATTCCTCCCCTGTTGACCGTCGGCGCCGAGGCCGTCGTAGGTCGTCGACTCCCGCTGCCTCGGCATATGCCACCCCTCCTCACAATCACTCGCGCTTTGCCACTTCCTCAGAGGCCTCCCCCACCCCCTCCCGCCCCAATCGGCAAGCTGCGGCCACCCCGTCTTCCACTGACGGTGATGTGCCTGCATCGTCGGAGTACTATGGCAGCGGCGGCGATGCCGCCGAGCAGATGTTCGTCTGGGGCACCAACATCAGCGTTCAGGACGTTAATGCTGCGATTCTTAGGTTTCTTAAGAACTTCAGGGAGGAGCCCACACAGAAGGATTCCATCGAGGAAGGGAAATACATGAAGGAGCTGGATAAAGTTTTTGAGATGGAGAGAGAGTGGATTGATGTTGATGCAATGGATATCTTTAGCTACGATCCAGATCTGTACAATAAGATGGTCAGGTACCCGCTCGAGGTTCTTGCGATTTTCGAGATTGTTCTGATGGATATGGCTAGCAGCAGGAATCCTTTGTTTGAGAAGCATATACAAGCGAGAGTATATAATCTCAAAACCTCGATTTCAATGAGAAATCTCAACCCCTCGGGTTAGTAATTGTTTTTATAGTTTGAGAAATCAAATGTGCTGTAGGGTTTCTGCTTGGCCAAAATGTACTGACTCTGTTAAGGGCAAGCTCCAACATACTGAAAGTTGCTATGGCGATGTTTTGGTTTTTGTCTTGTTTCAGGTACTAAGGAAAGTTCTGAAATGGGTCTAACTAACTTATCTTTATAGTTTGATGTGAGAATGCAGAACTAGATAAAGTAGTAGGGGCATTAGACCTTTCATTTAAATGAAGTACATTCTTCATTCCACTATTAGTGGACTGACATTACTTACAAAATGCTAGATATTGAGAAGATGGTGTGTCTGAAAGGGATGATCATCCGATGTAGTCCAATAATTCCCGAGATAAGGGAAGCTGTTTTCAGGTGCTTGGTCTGTGGATATTATTCTGATCCTGTTCGGGTAGAAAGAGGTAACTGTCTAGAAGAACTTTGGTTTCGCATTAAATGTTGTTGTTTTACCTATTGCGAATTATTTGACAGGGAGGATTGTTGAACCAACTAGATGTTTGAAGGATGAGTGTGCTGCCAAGAATTCCATGAGTCTTGTTCATAATAGATGCAGGTACATGTAGCTTCAAACTCAATTTTATGACTTAGCCAGATTGAAAAATTTTCAAAGGCAACAGTCATCCTATGTTGTTTGGATATGCTGGAGAAATTATCCACTTGTGGACACTTATGTTTGGATTTTAGAGTCTTATTTATCCATTTGTTAATGTTTATTGACCCCTTCTAATATACTAATAACTTTGTTTGAATTTATTCCTGATCAAATTCTTGACCATGAATTATCTGTAAGCATTGAGAATTAAGTTCATGAAGTCTTTCATGCTTTTGCTACTAATATGAAATCTGAGTTGCCAGGCAATATAATGGAATTTAGTGATGAAAAAATTTTATAATCTGATTTTCCAAGTGTGACAACACCATCTTTGATTGAACCAGCTTTGCAGATAAGCAGATTGTGAGGCTTCAGGAGACGCCGGATGAGATTCCTGAAGGAGGAACACCCCATACAGTAAGCTTGTTGATGCATGACAAGTTGGTAGATGCCGGAAAACCTGGCGATAGAGTTGAGGTAAATGATAGTCTTGAATCAGCATCTCATATCCATCCGTATAATGCATCTTCTTTGATCTTACTTTATGCTTTCTTTTCTATAGGTTACTGGTGTTTACAGAGCAATGAGTGTCAGAGTTTCACCGACCCAGAGAACAGTAAAATCATTATTTAAGGCAAGTTTTTTCTCATCTCTTTCAATAAGCGGCTAATGAAACTAATTAATCGAAAATTGGCATTTTCTTATTCATTTCTTAATCTCTACTGCAGACTTACATTGATTGTCTCCATATGAAGAAGACCAACAAGTCAAGAATGCTGGCAGATGATTCAATGGAAGTTGAAAATGGCTTTAGTAGGATAGAAGAAGATGTACCTTTTGATGAGCAAATGGTATGTCCTTGTCTAATTTCTTTTATGGCAAAGAGTATTTGCCTTTCCTTAAATCCTTCCTGTACCTGGCAATTGATATTGCAGGTGGAGCAATTAAAAGAGCTCTCCAAACAACCAGATATATATGAGAGACTAACCAGGTCCTTGGCACCAAATATCTGGGAGCTAGAGGATGTGAAGAAAGGACTCCTTTGCCAGGTACAGCAATAACCATAATTTCCTTTTGAGTTTGAGATATTGATAGGCAAATCAATTTCTTTGTTTTGTCTGAATATGCTGATGAACTTTAGTATTTTGTATTGTAGCTTTTTGGAGGTAATGCATTGAAGTTACCGTCTGGTGCCAGCTTCCGTGGAGATATCAACATTCTTCTTGTCGGTGATCCTGGAACTAGCAAATCACAACTGCTACAGTACATACACAAGCTATCTCCCCGTGGCATATACACAAGTGGGAAGGGAAGCTCCGCAGTTGGTTTAACTGCTTATGTCAGCAAAGATCCTGAAACAGGAGAGACAGTAGGATTTCTGCTCCTTGATTTCATGCTGTCTTGGAATCACATCTAAAAATAATTAGATTCTCACACATGATAGTCTTTTTCAGGTTCTTGAAAGTGGAGCCTTGGTGTTGAGTGATAAAGGAATCTGTTGCATAGATGAGTTCGATAAAATGTCTGACAGTGCAAGGAGCATGTTGCATGAGGTCAGCTAATTTATCTTCTGATATAAAATGTAGAAGCGATGCACAAAGCAAAAGAGAGCTTGTTGTTGCTTTATCTTCCACAGATAAGTAAAGGGGGATAAGTAGCTTCTGAGTAGTTCCCAGACTATTTTTCCCATTTGAGAACAGGAAAACATGTAATAGTAGTTTCAAGTTATGATTGGCATAGATTAATATTTTGTGTTACTGAAGGCAACATCATTATGGTGAATTTTGATGTTACCTCTGCAAGTACACCACTTGCATCCCTTGTAAACTTGCTTTAAAAAGGGATTCATACTCTTCCAGGTGATGGAACAGCAAACTGTCTCCATAGCGAAGGCAGGAATTATTGCATCCCTTAATGCTAGGACTTCAGTATTGGCTTGTGCAAATCCAAGTGGGTCACGATACAATCCGCGCTTATCTGTGATTGATAACATTCACCTTCCTCCTACCTTATTATCTAGGTAATACAGAAGTTTAATTTTCAGAAAGCGGCACAGATCAGTAATGAAAATGATATTCATCTCCAGATGGATAAATACAAGGCATTTGCCCCCAATACTCATTAAAAATCTTGTGTAGTTTTTAAGAAAAGTTTATGACTTGCATCTGTTTCTAAAATCTTTGCCTTCTCAGGTTTGATTTGATCTACTTGATTCTTGACAAGCCTGATGAGCAGACAGACAGGCGCCTTGCGAAGCATATTGTTGCACTGCATTTTGAGGATCCCGAGGTATGCTTTTACATTGTGATATCCCTTTTTTCTTTCCAAACTAGTCAATCGAGATATAAACTGGAGATTTAATCGATCTTCATTTTTCTATCAGAGTGCCCAGCAGGATGTGCTGGACCTTCATAGTTTAACTTCATATGTGAGCTACGCTCGAAAAAATATTCACCCGAAGATATCTGATGAAGCTGCTGAAGAGTTGACTCTGGGATATGTTGAGATGAGGCGGAGAGGAAACTTCCCAGGCAGCAGCAAGAAGGTACAAGTGCTTAATGTCTCTCACAGTTAGCAATTTTCATTTCTTTCAACATTATTCAGTTGGAGAGTCTCATGAAATTCCAAAATCGTTTTCCTTTTCTTTGTTTTTCTTGTTCCTTTTCATTTTCCCATTGCAATTTCGACCCCTCCTTGATGCTAGTATTGGTGATTGTCTCCAAAGCTGATGGCACACGATGCTTCTATCTGACTGCACGAACAGGTGATAACAGCAACACCTAGGCAAATCGAAAGCGTGATACGTCTTAGTGAAGCTCTTGCTCGCATTCGGTTCTCGGAATGGGTAAGTAAAAGCTAGTATTATTACCAATGCCCTTGTTCTCTAGCATAAGATGGTGTTGTGACATCAATATATATCATTCGTTATATTTTGTTCACATGTAAGATGGGCACCGTGCTGCAGGTTGAGAAGCCTGATGTAATGGAAGCATTTAGGCTTCTGGAAGTTGCAATGCAGCAGTCAGCTACTGACCACTCAACCGGTAGTTCTTTACTTTCATCACTTTGCTTCTGTTATGGTACACATGCATTGCGCTGAAAATGACAGGATATTATTGCAACTCTCATTTTTAAGGCACCATTGACATGGATCTCATTACTACTGGAGTATCGGCGAGTGAAAGAATGAGAAGGGACATTATTGCATCAGCAACCCGGGCCATAATAATGGAGAAGATGCAGCTGGGCGGGCCCTCAATGCGCTTGCTGGAGGTCAGCTTACCTTGTCCAGTTACTGTTTTCTTGGACCAGCAATCTTTTGCTAATTATCATACCATGAATGAACTCTAACTTGGCATACTTGGTTCTCTGTAGTTGTTGGATGAGTTGAAGAAGCATAGTTCTGTGTCTGACGTCAACCACAACGATGTGAGTGAATCATCTTTCCTGTCTAAGGGCATTTTTGGTCTCTTCTAGTCTTCCTGCTTCCAGTTATTTCAGTAAAAAAAAACAAAAAAAAAGATCCTTTGGTCTGCTTTACATATATGTGAAATAGCCGAAAGAACCCAAAACACTTAATTAATTTACTCAATTTGGATGGACTGATGGATGTGTTTTATTGATTCAGCTGAGGAATGCAGTGGCTTCTCTTGCTACCGAGGGATTTGTGTCATTGCATGGGGACAGCATAAAGAGAGTATAACCACGGCTCAGACAAATGATAGATAGGTCATCCGATCAGGTTGGTGATGACATATTACTGATGCCATTTTAATCCGGTTTAGGTCTGGAGTTGTGGTCTTGAGTAGAAGATCCCCTGGTTGTAATCTATGTACTGAATGGTGACATTTCAGTTAGAAAAATGGTACAGGAGGAAGATAAGCTCTGTTTATTACATTAGAAACCTTGTATACCAAAGGCTGTCGTTTTCAGATCTCTTTCAAGGAAGGCTACTAATTCGGCGAGTATCATGAAGTTCCAAGGAAATCGGGTGCACCTCTTTATAGGATGAAGATCCTAAAGAATCAAATGAACCTATACGGCTGTGAATCGTAATGCCATGCCGATAACTTAAGATAGGAAGAAACCCAAGAACAAAAGATCAAGTTAACTTCGCTTCAATTGCAACGAAATAAAGTTTTCCATGGCAAGTGGGAATAACTTATTTACAAGATGACATCGACCAGGGGGGATGGGCTTTCACCTGAACAGTAAACAGCCTACTGTGATGAGGTTTGAACCGCGGCTACAGTGGAGACCATGGAGTCGACCCCGCAGATATTGCGGCCCCTGCAGATCTTGTAGTAGCCGCCCTCTCCCCAAGACTCACCCCACGAGTTCTTGATAATCCAGTAGGGCTTCTCCTTCATCCTAACTGGAGAAAAACCAGCCGATCCGTACCCAACCAGGAGGACCCCGTGGTCCAGCCTCCTCGAGCATATGTAAGGGCACGAGACACCTCCTACGTATGTCTGCATGAACACCGCATTGATAGCGACTGCACAGAGGCAATAACAGAGAAAAATAGGAGTCAGTTGGCCAGATCATTGATAGAAAGATAAAAAGCCCGCTCCGTTTGTTAGAGAGACACAAACGAAAGTGACAGTACTCTAAAAATAGAACTCGTTACAGTTACCAAGTAGCTTACTGCTCCTGTTTCTACCTCATCTAGTCATCTAATTTGAAGTTATGAAAACAAAATATCTACTGGTTTAATTTTAAAAACAACAAAAAAACTTCTCTGCATTTATATCATTAATGAAGGAAAATGCTTAGAGCAGAGGAAAGTCTTAAGATAATTACTCGCAAGAGGTCCATTCTTCACAAGATTTGCTGCGATTTGATCTTCATCAAGGGAAACAACGCTGAAGTTGGCAACTGAAGCAGCAATCTTCGACTTGTCAAGTTTGCAAGCCCCACCATCGGTACCAGCGTATGGGTAGTCTTCCTCTTTCATGAGACCACCAGCTTTCAGGGTGTATTCAAATGCACTGTTCATCAAACCTCCGTTGCACCCAGAATCGCATGAGCCTGGTTGTTCCGGATCACACTAAAGAAAGTACAGGAAAGAGACGCCATCATGGACATTGTCAAATTTGTAAATGTTACGTGTATGATATGGAAAAAAGAGTTATATACTATGGTGTACCTACCCTGTTGAAGCATTTCAATTAGCAGTATAAGCAGGATTAGTACGAAAAGCATACGGAGTTGTTTAAAGCCTGATCATATAGCAATTGCAATTATTTGCTTATAACCACCCAAATGGACAGAATAAACGTGGTAGTTTCTGGGGAAGTGTTAGTTATATTATATTTATATATTATTAAATGAAATAGGTAGAATAAAATCGTTATCAATCACTATCTATCAAATATGTTAGTATATTCGAGATTTTCTTATAATTATTTGATGTTATTTTTTTATTTTCAATCTATTTATTTATTTCTTAAATTGGTTAGTTATTCTAATCCTATAAATAGATTAATATTTTATTAAATTCCTTGAGTAAGTGAATATAATAAAATCTGCGATTTGTAATTTTGGCCAATGACCTGTCACTCTTTATCTTTCCCTATATCTCTATTATCCTACCTTTGCTTTATTATGATTTTCTTCAAGAAGAACCATAGATGCATCAAATCTAAAGATAAGACTACAAAGTAAGATTCAAAATGCAGAAAATACGTTATAAAAACATTAGACTAAGAGTAAAGCATCCAATTTGCAAGTTAGGCACATTGTCCATCACTGTATATATTTCTCCAATATGCCAAAAAGCTGGATTGTAATGAGAGCATTAAACATATAAGCAATTACGGTAGCGCCTCATCATTCCCAATTTCCATCCAGCCGGATCAAAGGTAATGTGCCATAGCAATAGCTCCAAATTCAAAGTGAAAAAGTATTTGTTACCAGAAACAGTTAGCATTCAAGCATCTTAAACAATCAATTTTAGAACGGCTAGACTCGGGACTCGGGAGTAGCACAGATAACTTAAAGGACAAAAATAAAGGCATCATCCTAAAACAGACACGAATTGAGAGTGCAATAAGATTGCAGAATGAATTGTTTTATAATTTTAATCAAATCTCCAGTCAAGTTTTCTTGGAAAAATAATGCGACGCGGAAATTAAATCTTCAGTCAACTAACTTCAATTTCTAAAGAAACGGAAAGTGGAGGAAAACATCTAACCTCATGATCACAATCCACAAGCTGTTGTTCACTAAGGCTCACAAGCTTCCCAGTAGCAAGGAAATTAGCACCTTCCAAGGCCCCTGTCGTGCTGAAACTCCAGCATGATCCGCAGGAGCCCTAATCCCAACACAACCAATGGCGCTGAAGTCAGTACGTGCATGAAATTATGGATAAACGGTTAAGAAAATCAAGTTGTAGACATAGATATTAAATAAGTGCATTCCAAAATTTTCAGTGAACTAAATAAATGAGGCGTCAGCTAGTATAAACCAATAATATCGGTAACCGTCAAGAGATTACTGAAATGAAATCTACAATTCATTTTGATATCATATGGATGATACTTGACATTGAATAAAAACAAAAGAAAGATCATAACAGAGGAATTCTATGAATCGGCCAATGAGAGAGCTTCTAAGCAAGTTGAGATTTCATGGAGGACTGACAGAACCAAAGTAGACTGGAGAAATCTATTTATTCACATGAAAAAGGCTTGGGAATAAGACATACATAGAAGAAGAAGAAGAAGAAGAAGAAGCAGAGATACGAGCTATAAATGTGCGCCATCGGCAATCAGTTAGGAAAATTTGACAAATAATCAGGACGCGATTACCTGATTTTTAACGCCGGTGACAGCTCCACGATCTCTCCAATCAAAATCAGCCGGCAAGTATTCGGTGGGAAGAATCGGTGCCTGGTCCGCATCCTTGGGCAGCCTGAGCTTGCTCCTGAGCCCTAGGTATGTCCTTTTGAACTCGGACGGAGTCAAATCGGAGAACTGAGTCACGCCGTGAACGGCAGAGGGATCCAGCTTCTGGTGCCTCCTCGCCCGGCGCAGGTTAGCCCTGAAGACCTTGAACCGGTGGTCGTGCTCCTCCTGGGAGGCGTACGACTTACCGAATTTCCTCTTGAAGATGGAGAAGTGGTGGTGATCGGTCAGCACCTGGTCGTCGCCGCCGTCCACCACCTGCCTGATCAACGGATCCTCCAATTCCGACGTAGCTACCGCGGCGGCGAGGAGGAGGGAGGAGAGAACGAGGATAGAGACTCGGCGATCCATTCTTTTCGGCATTCCCAGAGGAAGGAGAGAATCACAGATTGTCTTCTTCGCCCGTATATATAGGAGCAGGGGAAGAGGAGGAGGGAGGTGGTTCGTTAGAGCTAACAGTTTCCCCCCCTGAAGGAGAGCTGAGCTTGGGGAACAGGAAACTTCAGCCAATGGCATGGCGACGCGTGGCGATGCTTGAGTGGTACGGTTGAAAGTTAGGTTCTTTTTTCCCGGGTTGGCTCGAGGACGGGATGAGGCAAGGATAGCGTGGGGGTAGGTTAGGCTGCGGGAGAAATGTCGGTTTAGCCCCGCCATCTTTTCCGTTAGAATCAGTGAACCCTTGTACGCCGGGGGGAATTCCTCAAGTGAGATTTTCCTTTTTCCTTGGACTGGGCTTGGATGGGCCAGTGGGCACAATGTTGGGTTTGGGCCCCATAAGCTCACTAAACCAATCATGGGCCCAATTCCTTCCAACTTAGGGGGAAAAGACGACATCAACTCATCGTGGTCCAGCAAAATTCTTTGAAATCAACCAGCCACACGAATTGAATGAGTTGAGGATTCTGCGGGATACGATGCCGTATGAGCTTCGTTGGGTCCAAAGATCCAATCCGATAGCAACCGCGGAGATCCCTCATAGTTAAGCTAGTGCACGACGCTGGGCAAAGCCCAAAACGAGATGGCGTCTGTTGCACGACAGAACGGGAAACCTAAATGGGGACCAAAAGGAAAAAACGCCATTTCTTACTAGACCCGGAGGCCCACGGTCAGCACCCTGTGGGCCCCTTACGTCATTCATGACATCATCCGCTTTTTATATGGGCCCCACATTCCGCCCTCAGAATGCTCTTCAATTAGGATCCAGCTCATAGTTCGGGGCCCTTCAGTGCAAATGATATACGTCCATGGAAGTCATGAAACACATTACTCTTTAAACTGTTATGTGCAAAAAGGTCTTATCTTCAGAACTCATGTATCGTAATTCCGACTGTTGTGTGGCATGTATTGGTATGCTCCCAAAATAGCTTTTTTGAGAGAAGGATCTCTCTTTGCTCAACGATTCGCATCCCTCGCAGCATCTCTTCTTATTTGCTAGTGATGATGCTAAATCGACCCTTCACTTGTCCTCCTGCACGTTTCTTGAAAACTCTCGACCCTTTCATTCGTTGCCTCCTTTTATGCTTATCTCGTAGTTGACTTATTTGAGTGTCGAATAATCAAATTGAATTGTCACATTCAATTTAACTTCATATACATTTCATATTTCATATCTTATATCAAAGATCCACATATCGATAGTCGAGTCAATAAAATGTAGCGCGGTTGACCCAACCAAGTCATCGAGTGTAAGAGTCGTGTGGCACGTGGGTCGACCCCCGGTAGTGCCCACCCACATGAGGCGGTAATAGGTTAGCAAATACTTGGAAGTTTTACCCCCCACTAGAAAAGTCAAAGCTCAACTTGTGAAGGAAGTCTCGAAGATTGGGCGCATGTGTAATTTCATGGGAATGCAAGGGCGCGGCCGTGAAAATTTCCCGCAATCCATTTTTTTGTTGGAATTGATTAGCTGATAAACCATAAATCAAACCGTGAGCATGGAACTCGACTTCACTAATCCGGCAATATCTCTTCCACGTGTCACCAAACTCATCATCGATGGAAGAGCCTCCGCCTACATACATATTTAAATTATATCAATCTTCAATATCAATAATTTTTTAAATGTTATTCGAGATGGTTAATTCGTTGATAAATTAATAGTAAATAATGTGGTAAATTTAGGATTCAAAACTCTCGAGAATTAATTGTAAACTCTATACTATATAATACATTATTTAGTAAATTAATTAGTTATTATCGTTTTGAATATTATTAATATAAAAAAATACTCTTTATTTCGAGAAAGAAAAATTTTATAAAATTAAAATTAAAATATTATAAATTTAATTTTTATTAATGAAAAAAATTGCACATCTCTATTCACTTTTTTATATATAACTTTTATACTTTTAATTAATTAATTCACGCCTTACCGACTCTGGTTAGAGGAATTAGACGACAGCTGGCTGGTGGATAGAATTTATTTGACATATTTCGGATTAGTTGAATATCTATGTTTTATTATTTATGGCTGTTAAATAAATATTGATTTTTTCCCATGAATTATTGGCGAATTTTTTTAAATATTTTTCAAAATTGTTTGCAATTTGTCCAACGTGCCGGCCTTACGCAAGCCAAAATGAGATTCATCCTAAGAGGTTGGTACTGCAGGACCAACCTTACATTAAAGTATAATTTTAATTTTTTAAATGATTTTATTTTTATTTCAAGAATTCCCCTCCATCTATTCACGACCAGGAGCGATTTCAAGATGGTTTGTGAGGAGTCTTCACGGTCACACCAATTTCCATGAATAAATCATGCATATAAGTGCAGAAGAGATTAAAGAAGATAGATTTAGGGATAAAGTGCGGTTTTAGTCCCAATTGTTTTTCTTTTTTTTTTTTCATAAACATATTTGGTCATCGACATTTTATTAGAAGTATACCGTTAGTTATTTTATTAATTTAATATTTCAAACTTGATGATGTATAAGAATAATTAATAAAATATAATGATATTTAAAACAGAAAAAGGAAAAAATGCATATGGGTATTGCCAATAATTCATTCACCGATGAATCATTTATGTCTCTAGTAAAGAATTAGAACTCCATTTAAAGTGGATAATTAGAGATAAAAAAAAAAAGCGAGGGAGGACTATTAGCATAGCTTACGGAAATAGGGATAGATTTTATTGATAATATACCATATTTTTATTTAATAAAATAAAGAAAAGAACTGAGTATGAAAAATAGAGGTAAAAAAAGACACAGAAAAAGCAAGTTACAAATATTGTCGGGGAGGAGGTTGTCGGCAGGCACCTTCCGCCTACTTCACCTTTTCATTTCATTTTTTAATTATTATTTTATTATTTATTGTTAGAAGCCACCAAGATTTTACATATTAAAATGATAAAAGGACTAAATATGTACAATAAGGGAAAGTTGAAAACCAATATTAGAAAACGTTTAGCACAAAAATAATAAAAGAAAATTTTTATAAATTAATATCATACTTTACCTTAAATTTAAAAAATACGATAATTTTTAC
>CXYZ01011926.1:1041484-1054503 GCA_900006705.1 Sonneratia caseolaris | reverse complement strand
TTACTCCCTAAATCAATATAAGCCTGACCGCGTTCATAAAGGAGGATTACTAGCTTACCTAAAATAAGAGCAGTATTTTAGGTTTAGAATTTAAATTCTTTGAAAGTCTGTTTTTGATATTTAATTAGTGAATTTTACATTGTATAATAAATTATCCGATAGATTAATCGATTGTTACATTATCATATCCTACCGATATAAAAAAAATAAAGGCAGATGTCAGAGAAATACTTTCAGTATTATTCTGAAATGGGAAGAAAGATTTTTTATTATAAATTACAATAATAAAAAGAGGAAAAAAGAAAAATCGTAGGCACCTCGGCTACCGCTAAGCCGTGCGAACTACGAAGCTTACGAAGTACTATGTCAGGCTCCAGACAGCCAATCAGATCTCTCGATTTTTTGAAAATCATGACCTTAGGGTTAGATTGCTTCTTTTCACGAATCCCTATGTCATGTTATTTCCACTTTTTGCCTCGTCTCTTTTTCCTCTGACACTGACAACGCATTTAGATAGCAAGAAAGACGGGGTAGGTGGGGGCGCACTCCCCCTTCCTTCCCGCTGTAATATTTATTTCTAAAACAATCCGATATCTAAAAAAAGATTTACATCAAAATTACATAACAAGTTAAATGATTGAATTTGTTTAATTTTTTTGGGTAAAATAAAGTGTTGAATTTAAATTTTATAGATGAGTAGGATAAAAAATTATATCCACTTTAAAGGTACTCTTATCTTTAATTAAAAAAATTGTAATTATATAATACATTTAATTAATTGAGATAATTTCATTTTTTTAACTTAAAATAAGATTTTAAAATTAAAATTTGTAAATAGATATAATTTATATAGTAAAAAGTTTTATCTTTAAATCAATTGACACATGAAATAAATAACATAACAGTTTGATAATTGTATGCCCTAAGATTGCAAGTAAACTTCTTTTGAACTTTCACGTAATTTGGAAGGGGGAAATCTCGAGTTTTTAAATAGGGTTGTTGGATAATAATGGTTGGAGAGGTCATAATGATTGCAATTCGTTTCATCTTTTAAGCAACTCAACGTGAGAAACGCCCATTTGCGATTCGCGACTTTGACAAGATAAAATCTGGACGCACTGTTCTGCTCTCCAACAACGTTCTACTGTGATGGGTTGTATGGTCCCAGATCACTTTAGTAAAATGCAACTGCGTTGTCAGTGAGACGGGTCGGTCCTGCAGCCGAATTGCAACCTCGTGATTTCCTTCCCATCTTCGATCGCAGTCAGTCGGGAGTGTTGGGTGAAAATCTTACATCCGATGAGTGCTATCTTCCATCGCCGCAAACAACTTACAAAAATAGAACTCGACAGTTAGTACGTCAGATTGGGAGACACGGGATTCTTTGACGGGTGCATCAAACGAGCGCATGATCAACGCCCGAGATCAATTACATCTCCTTGTTCCCAGCATATTGCGTACCCATACGCATGTGGGATTAAGAGCGGCGACCCAATCGCCAGCATGATATCTGCCGCACGATGAGCGCGAATCTATGTCGACACTTTCCTACCGACAAGTGAAAATGACCCTTCATTACATGGAAAGGGAAAAAGTCCGAGAATAACAATTCCTTTTAACTTTTATATATATATATATAGCTACTAGCTATATATTCATGAATCATTAGTTCATCCACTTAATTCAACTTAAATTAAGTGATCCTTTTAAATATAAGTTATTTTTATTCACGTAATTTAAATAAAATAAATGTTAAATTAATTTATATTAATTAAATGAAGATCATTAGTTCCGTAGGTAATGTATTTGACCGGTACAGAGAGGATTCTCTGGGGCCATATTCCCTCGGATGCATGCCCTAGGGAGTCATCATCACATATATTCATATATAAATATATAATATTGTAAGTCGAAGGATGAGTAGTTTGGATATAGACTCATCATCTCTTAGATATATATATATATATATATGTGTGTGTGTGTCTATATTATTTTTACAGTAAAAGAAGAGAGATGTGCCCATTTGATACGCAGTGGAGATGCCACTCTAGGGTTTAGGTTAACATTTAAAAGAAAATGAATTTTCCTCCTTGTACATGAGACGCCTACTTTCCACTTCATCTCAATGTATTTTTTTTAATATTAGTGGCGTCTAGTAACCTAACAACTTACTAATATACCAAACGGTACATTGTACAGATCAAAATATGTCAATTAAACTCTAAATACCGNTTTAATATTAGTGGCGTCTAATAGCCTAACAACTTACTAATACACCAAACGGTACATTGTACATATCAAAATATGTCAATTAAACTCTAAATACCGACTTTCAAAAAATTCAAACCATATACCCGACCTACTATGTGTTGTGAATTTGCTAGCAGGTTATCATTTGTAACGTAAAAGAAGACCTCATCACTTTGTTTGATTGTGTAAATGGGCCCCTCACCACAAGGGAAATACTCAATGGCTTTTTTTCCTTATATAGAGAATAGGAATAGGGAGATTAAAAAAAAGAAAAAATATATATAAGTAGTATATATTTATTATTTTTTAAAACTACTTCTTATATATTTCATATTTATCTCTTTTAATCTCACATATTTAATTCTGTAGTATATATGGGTCTTTATTTTAACAACGTGCTGAGGTGGTGGTATAATAATGTGATAATAAGTTACTGACATATCATGTGGATGCAGTAAATTTTCGCTAACATGATGTGATAATATGGCTAAAAAGTTGCTAGTGTGTTATAAACGATCATATGCGGATTGTTAAAATTAAGATTTATGTATGTTACGATACCAAATATATGTGTTCAAAAAACTTAAAATGAAACAAATAAGGCACATGGGCATTGGGAGAAAGAGGAATCCTGTAATATGTACAAAGAGGGTAGTGTTTGCACCACATGATGATAAAGTTGGCAATCAATCTAATCTCCATTTGTCAAACAGAAAAAAAAAAAGAATCATATTTTAAGGAATCGAGAATATTTATAGTTGAACGAGGTACCCTCTTTAAAATTTATTAAATTAGATCTTATATTAGTAAATAATTTTTATTTATATATTATGTGGTATATATTTTATAAAATTGAAAGAAATAAAGAAAAATCAGCTACTGGCTTATGCTTTGAAGGATCACATGATACCAAGTTGAGTCAAGTGTTAAGCAATTTGGTGCCACTTAAGACAATCTCGAACTTGAAAATTTGAGTACGCAAATATTCATCTTAAGAGCTTTATCCGCTATGTCAAGCGTACAACCCGAGACGACCAACGGATTAGTAAAATATAGTTTGCTAAAAGATGTCGACTCAGTGTTGATAGGGCTTGTTTGGATACTGTAACCAACAATTAAAAAAAAAATGGAAGGAGGACTACAGGGTGATGTCGACGCCATCTGCTATTGAAGGTCTCAGCTAATAGGAGCTGACGATGACAATAAGAGCATCCAAAAAGGAACAGTTAAAGAATAGAAAGTTTCATTGGCAGACAAAATCATAAATAGACAAAAGCAGAGGACTTTGACTGCAAAGCTGGAAGACCTATGCTATGAGATGGGGGGCACCTACCGCCTACTGGAGCGCCTATGATCGCATTTCTTATTTGTAGTAAAAAAATCTATGATTTATAATTTTTTTTTGAAATTATATGTTGTCTGTACATGAGTCTCATTTCATATTATATTTATTTAGTATTTATATTTCTCAGATAGACAAACCAGCAAAATTCAACTAATGGGTAGAAAAGAATAATAATAAGACAATTATTGGTGAATCAATAATAACAAAGGAAATAAAGATAAGAAGAATAGAATAATACGTGTATGGTGGGCATTGAGCAAGGACAAGAAGCAACAAGGCTACCAGTACCGGAGGTTCCTTTGCTCAATTGGTTGAGAGAGAGAGAGGGAGAGGGAGAGAGAGGGTGGGGGTTTGACGAGGTATCAGATGGTCGAGGAGGAGGAGGAGGTTTAAGGAGAGAGGGGGAGGGTTTAGGTCCACCAACTGGTTGTTAGGGATTGAGCTCCTTAACCAAACCCAAAAAAAAAAATAAAGAAAAGCCCACGAGCAAACTCTTTGAACAGGAAGAAGAACGAGAGGAAGAGGAGGAAGAGGAAGAAGAATCAACGACAATCGAAAGGGAAGCAGTGGGGAGGCAAGGCTCGGTGAAGCTCAAGAGGGAAGCAGCAGAAAAATACTATTTTTAAAAGGGCAGGGACTGTGATAGATAGATAGATAGTCTATCATTCCTTTGTGGGAGGAGGGTTAGAGAGAGTTTCTCACGTGGGATTTGTGGAAAAAGAAAGAAGAACGGATTAGTGATGCAATGGAGGGTGAACAGATGAAGTGGGGGCCTCTTCTTTCTTGTTTTTAGCAGTAAAGCGGGAAGCTTTTCTGTGTTTTCTCCCTTTAATCTTTGTGGGCTTTCTGCGTTGTCCGTTGGAATTGTGTGTGATAGTTTGATGTTGGAATGTGAGAGAAGTTCTCGGGATCGATAAATTTTTGGGTTTCGGAGAAGATTTCGAAGCTCTTCCTCCTTCCCTGCTACTGACAGACAGCTCTTGAGAGCTTCAAGGTATTATCTTCTTTTTTTAATCTTAAGCCCTCGGCCTTTTCTGCCTTCATCGTCTAGGGATTGAAATCTCTCTCTCTCTCTCTCTCTCTCTCTCTCACACTCGCATGTTCTTGAGGGCAAATTGCGGTCTGAACATGAAACATGTCGGCCAATGTTTTCTCTCGTGGCTTATGTTAATGTTGAATTCCTATTAGTTGTATTAGCAGTTGCCCTTTGCGTTCCATTTTGTGCTTGCCTGCCATACCCTGGGCGAAAGTTACTCCTCTGCATGATTTTGCATGAGAATGTCAAAATCTCCCCCAGTTTCGTTGTGTGTGAATTGGGGGTTTCAGTAGGAATTGGTTCCAACACGTATACATAATGATTTTCTTGGAGATACATGCTTTTGTCTCATCTTCTTCCGTTGCTGAATTGGAAGCGCTTGTATCAGTGACTACTAGTGTATGCTTTGTTTGTAGATTCTTTTGGAGTAGGATTGGGAAATAATGTGTTTCTTCCGATTAACATTGGCCAGGTATTGTCTGTCTGATTAACTTTTGTTTCCTGTTTCCTATTCTAGTTGCTGATTCTGTAGTCATGACCTAAAGAAGAGGAAGGGAAGTGTCGTGATCACAAACGTTATAGACTATGGCAACTTTCTACACTGACTCAAACGAAAGAGTTGCTGCCCCGATGCTGTACCTTAGGGAGCATCTGCCCTCCTCATATCAAGAAGCGCTAGTTCTTCCGGGTAATATGATGCTGTACATGAATTCAGCATCCTACTCTGATACATTGGCTATAGATTCGACCTCTCAGCAGCAGCAGCAGCAGGAGATTCTGTCAAATTTCAATGGGGCAAGAATCGGAGAGCAAGACTTCAATGCTTTGCGAGATTTTAACTCTTTAGGTGGTAGCTCTTCTAGCATCCTCCAGAATGGGCTTTCCCTCAGCCTTGGAACGCAGATTCCTGGAGGAGATTTCCAGGTGAATTCTGCTCCATATCGGAACCCAAACATGGGTCTGGTCTCATTCCTGAGCCCTAATCCGTCAATGTCAGATGAAGGTGGAGGGAATAGGAATGGTGGATCCATGGGAAATGAGGCTTCAAGGAATGGAGATTACATGTTACATGGCTTTCCTGGAGGCAGTGTGGACTTGTCCAGTCTAGCCAGAAGTACCCAGAATTCCCGCTACCTGAAGGCAGCCCAGCAGCTTCTAGATGAAGTGGTTAACATGAGGAAGGCTCTGAAGCAACCTGGAGATGCAAAGGATCGAAGTGGAGATGAGAATCAGAACCAAGGAAAGAGTTCTGAAGATGCTGCTGGTGGAGGTGTGAAGAATGAAGATGGGGATCTGAATGCCAGGGAATCTTCTGCCAGCAAAGAGCTCTCACATTCTGAGAGGCAGGAGTTGCAGAACAAGTTGACAAAGCTTTTGAGCATGTTGGATGAGGTAAGAAGCTGTAGATTTCTACCTCTCCTCTTCGTTCCTTCTGATGCATGTTCAGGCCACAAAAGGAATGGCAGTCTTCCTTGTGAATCCTTAGGAACTTAATGATGAAACTTGCCTGCTAGAATGGAAAGGGAATGCAATTTCTTGACATCATAATTTGCATGTCGTTCAAATTTAGTCCATTTTCTCCTTTGGCACCAAACAGCCTGGTAAGATTCAGTACTATCATGTTGCCATTTTTTGCAAGTCTTTACTAATCTGCAAGTGTCATTTGTTTCTATGCATCCAAAAGCTAATGCCTTGAGGTACACTAATCAATTCAGTAATGCTTTGTCAATTGCAGGTTGATAAAATGTATAAGCGTTATAACCTCCAAATGCAGTTTGTGGTCTCATCCTTTGATGCAATAGCAGGGCCTGATGCTGCGAAACCGTACACTGCACTTGCATTGCAGAGGATATCCCGACACTTCCGATGCTTGAAGGATGCAATCAATGGCCAGATTTCAGCAACCCGAAAGGGCCTTGGGGAGCAGGACTCCTCCTCAGGCAATAATGGGATTGGGATTGCTAGGCTCAGGTATGTGGATCAGCAGCTGAGGCAGCAGAGAGCCCTTCAACAGCTTGGAATGATGCAGCAACATGCTGCTTGGAGGCCTCAGAGAGGGCTTCCTGAGAGCTCAGTCTCAATACTGAGGGCTTGGTTGTTTGAGCATTTCCTTCACCCGTAAGACTGAAACACAATGTCTTTTCACATTTTCTGAATCTCCCTTGGCTATCTTGGCCAAATCACTTATACTGATTGTCATGGCAGTTACCCGAAGGATTCAGATAAAATCATGCTGGCTAGGCAAACAGGCTTGAGTAGAAGTCAGGTATCAACTATGCTGATTACTTGAACAGAACCTTTTTGCCAGTTAGATCCTGAAAGTGCAATGTTATTGGTTCAATCCCATTTGTCTTATGGTTGTTCTGAAGCATATTACAGCATGAAATCTATGGTATTGCTAGTCACCGTATCTGTATGACGTGCCTATGACATGGCCTCATGACCTTGTTCTGTTGGCTGCTTTTAGGTCTCAAACTGGTTCATAAATGCTCGAGTTCGGCTCTGGAAGCCCATGGTGGAGGAAATGTACAAAGAGGAGACTGGTGATCCTGAGATGGACTCCAATTCTTCATCAGAAAATATCGTTAAGGCAAAGAAAGCCAATACCATCAGGGCATCTGAGGAGAGAGGCGAAGATAATTTACGGCCAGCCGTACACACGGCAGCTAGTGAAGGATGCAGCGGTGAGAAGTTCTCTGACCTGAAACCCGACCATATCCCTAGTGCAGACATGGTAGTACCTAGCGGAGGAGCGAATTTATCGAGTGTGACCCGTGAAGCCGAGGTCGATTACTACATTCAATCAACTCTGGACAATACTAAATTTGTGTCCGGGGCAAGTGATGCGTATCAAATATCGGAGCTGGGGAGGTTTGGGCATGGGACCGGAGTCTCTCTTACACTTGGATTGCAGCATTTTGAGGGTGGGACCATACCCTTTTCCGGCACAGTGCACCATGGCTTTGTTCCAGTGAGAGGGGATGCTTTCTACACTGCCGCAGGCTCTTCAATCGGGACCGAGGCGACAGAATTTGAGGTCATTAGCAATCCTGGGAATCAGCACCACAGGCTCGGTCCGGGGCAACAGCTGCTGCATGATTTTGTTGCCTGAGTAGACGGGCTGAGCCATATATGAACCAAGCACTCGACTCCTGTGTGAGAGATTAAAGAGTAGAAGCTCTTAACTTTTTCCGAACAAGGAAACGCACGAAACCAGAAGTGTTGTATATGAAAATACTGTGTTCGGAAGGTTAGTGTACTTGTAAAGTTGAGACCGGACATATTTTTACGTTGTACCATACTGTGGATTGGGAGGGGAAATGTAATGTATACAATTGATGGATTAATCTTTTGGGCGTGGATTATATTAAAGGAATGGGCAATATTGGTCGAGTGATGAACTCGTTCGAAGAAGCAGGCATGAAATTGCTGTTGACCTGCACCCATCACATATCAAGGGACAGCCAACCGATCTGATCGCATTCTGAATTGCAATGCTAGGGGAGCTGTATAACACAAACTTTACTCCACGTTCCTTAGCATCCAAAAGAGAAGATCGGACCAGAAGCTCTGCTATTGTCCCGGACGACACTAACAATCATGAGGGAGTGAAAGATGCTGAGGATGACAGTGATGTGGCCATGCTCGACGGAGACTTGGACACTGCAAAGAATAGGAATTCTGTGTAGTTGATACCATCCGATGATCTCGAATCAATTCTTGAAATGCTAATTTTGCATTTTACATGGGAGTGATGGCCGTTCTTTCGGCTCGCTGTGTCTCTCTCTTGACTTACTGAGTAAAACTCGGCCCTCAAACCGAACCCCTGGCAGACGGTTCTGACTGCTTGAGCAAATCTTTGTGGATCTTTAGATGGGTTACTCCGTTCATGGTGGACAATTCAGACATGGGCTGTTGCATATTACAGTAAAGCTGCATTACACCAACGTGGTCCTTTGGTCGATTTCAGAACTACCTAATCGAACGAGTTTCTCGTTTGCCGTGTGTATGTACACGAATACGAACATGGATTCCTGCAGTGATAGTGAGCCGGCTCTAGTTAATATATATTAACAGGGCGGGCATTCATTATGCGAGGGCGCCTGGGAGCACAATGGATGCTACTGCTTGCCCTGCTGCAAAGAGATGGAGGAATGCGAGAATCCCGCATCCGACTGCTTCTTCCTCCTCTTGGCAGCGAGGCGGTCCGGTTTCTTCAAGTCCTCGAGGCACCGGATATCTTCCAGGCACACGTACGACCTCGATTTCCCAGAATAGTACCTCGACAGGCCTCTCCTGGATCACAAAAGCGATGGTCCATCATATCATATCGGATAATCACAGGAAGTCGGCACTTTACCGGTAGACTGATCATCGAACCCGCACGATCTACGGGTCCTGAGCGATGTCAAAATGTGACGGAAACATTTTGACGAGTGGAAACCAACAAGTCGAATGCTGAATCGTTCATACTTCCTCGGGAGGTTGTTTCTCAATTCGCCCATGTCGAAAGCATCACCGCTCTCGAATCCCATCTCGGAATATCACGAATTTCCCGCCGTGGAGAAAGTCCGCTCAAATGAAGCATTTCGATGCGGGGGTTCTACGGAAGAAGTTGAAATTTATAGGGAGGTCGGATGAGCAATGTGGATGGGAGGAACCGTTTGCGTTGGGTGGTATTGATGGGCATAAATGTAATTAGAAACGAAAGGGAGATCATCCATCTCGGGGGAACCTCATTTATATGGATGGAGTTGCCTCCGACACGTTTTCATCAGTCCGACATCTTAGTCCCCCTTATCCATTTTTACTTCTTTTGATTAAATACGGAGGTTTTCTCAAGTATAGCTCCCACATATCCCAAATTACGAATAATACGATGACAAGGTGTCGAACACGTTCTTTGATGGCCACATAGCCCCCCTAGCACTAACAAGAATGGCAGGAAAGATCCAGACATCCGAATTGGCCCGGTTTTGCCCATTTAAATACCAGATGTGACATGGTTGAAGATTGGAAGAGCGTATGAGATACCGACTGCAAAATGAACAGAAGAGGGAGCCAGAAAATTCGCTTTATGCATAAAACTGTAATCATCTTAGCCGCTGCATCACTAGAGAATCATCCATGGAATTAACAATAATTACCCTCCAGTCACATCTCACCTCATGTTTTAACCTCTAAACCTTCCATTCCTATTGAAAGGACTACAATGGCTTCCGTAATAAAATATCAGAGCCTATGTGCAGTAACTTTAGGAATTGCAGATTTCGGACTGCGAGACATCTACTGCCATTCCAAGGCATCCAGAGCTTGTTTATGGATGCTCACGTCGCCTGCTGCCACTACGTTGAAACCTGGCACGTAATGCAAGCAGATGTTAGGGAAAAAGTAACCTAAAAGTTTGAAGAATCAGGAAGTGCATTAACTGGCACTGATCATGTGAAATGGATGAAACTGAGAACTGAAAGAGAACATTATAGGCAGCAAGCCCACTTGTTGCATGTGAATTGGGAGATGCCTCCCAATAAAGTTGTTCGCCATTCCAGTCCGTAATAACACCCCCAGCGCCTTCGATCACAGGTACGAGCGAAAGGAAGTCATAAGGCTGATCACGGATCACAAAAGTCAACAAAGTTGATTAGGAAATATTGCTACCTATCTTTTCATGAATAAAATGGACAAATTGATCATTTTCCTTCATACTAATGCCATAATGACTATCAATTCAGAACTAAATATTGGCCATATATGCTTAATGAGACGAGAAGGGTTGAATGAGGATGCATTCATTAAATGGCAAAATGTGCTAAACATGACGTTCCCAAATCATAAGCAAATTAGATAAGTGGCACATCTTACCTTCAGACCCGACTCAATGACTAGATCTACAAATCCAGAAGCCAAAAGGGCATAGGCATAGCAGTCACAGCCATATAGTGGTACTTTTACCTGCAAATTGCAATTATGGACAAGAAGTTGACCCAGGGAAGTAAATTTGGAGTCTACTGAGGGCTTAGCTTTGTACGTATTGTAACTAACAAGCATATATCAAATTATGGGCTTGAATAAGAGGTCAAATTGACATTAAGACAATAATTGACTGAACTGAGATTGGGAAGGGCCAGCTCCTGTAATCCATCTTTATTTTGTGTTGCATGTGGTGTATAGGAATTTCCTCTCTTTTATCTCTTCAATTAAGCATGGGAAAAAACCTGTCTTGTTCTACTGTAAGAACTAGACTGACCTCAGTTCTAACCCGAGAAAATGCCTGTTCAGCCTCTCCACTGAATAGATGAGGACTTGTAGTGTACCTGAGGAGAGAAATCAGGGAGCATGTTGTACATCTGAGATAAACTTGAAAGATTATGGCTGACCAATTACTTGATCAGAAGCTCACACATCAGAGATGCAAGGAAGACTAAATTTAACTAGAAAAGTTTAACATACAGATATGCCTGTGACAGTTTCGGGCATAAACGTGTAGATATTTCGAGACCATTGAGAGTAGTTTTTCTTCCTTTCATCCCAATCCATCTCTCCTTTAGAACAGGCTGGTCAATAACGCCAAGAATCTGAGTACAAAATTATTCCATCAGAATGTTGTGCAAACATCATTTTCCCTAACAATGAAAATCAAGGCCCAATACATGAAGCAGAAAAGCAACACTTGAAAACTAAAGTAGCAACAGGGTGACTTGTAGAAGCCCATTGCAGGTGGAACGGACCGGTTTTCCCTTGTGCAAAAGAGCAATCAGAGTGCCAAAGAGGGGTTTTCCTGGAAGTCAAGAAGATCTAACAGCTTAGTTGCAAATTTACACTACAAATCGTTGGAAAGAAAAATGGAGAAATTGAAATAATACCAGTTATAAAACTCTTAGTGCCATCTATGGGATCTAAAACCCAAACATAATCAGAAAACTCCTCTTTGCACCTCCATCCATTCTCCTCGCCATAACTGCAATTAAAAAAGTGGCCATTAATTTCACATGAGACAATTCGATAAAGATGATTTATATTACCTGCGCTTTGTTTTGACACAGAGCAGGGGAAGAAATATCTAAGCAACCACCAACATCAACAGTACAGCCAAATTATGGATAGTTTTCATTTTCTCTAAGAATTGGAATTGGGTGAGGACAGAGGCCAGCATATAAACTATTGAAGCATATATACAGGTAAATTACATTGCATGTGAAGGGAAATTCTCCATTATAATGGAGACCATAGATTCCTCTGCTGCTTGATCAGCAATTGTTACAGGACCTGTAACAGATTTCAGCATGAGAAACCGAAAGATTAGAACTTAAAAAAAAATTTACGGGGACCATTAAGAAAATATGGTGTGTGTGTGTGTGTGTGTGTTTCATCATAAAAGTGTGGCCTTCCCAACACGGTGTTTATTTTCAACAACTGTTCTTCCAAAGTATTTCCCCAGGATGGACATCTTTGCCAAAGTAATTCTGCCAAATTCAACAAAATGAAAATGCTTGATGAATGATAGATAGTTCCCTATTTCATCTTATAACCCGTAGTTCCTCCTTCAAGGTCCCATTTTGTCTAACCACTAAACAAAACAAATGTAATACAGCGATCAACGAAAAAGGAAACAAAAGCAAGTACTTTCTATCATCATTGAGGAAGAAACTCACTCAAATCAGCTTTATCGAGAATCTCAAACTTCTTCCTGAAGTACTTCCGAATCACCTCCCCCGCTGCATCCGCCACCCGATTCGCCACCTCCGCAAACCGGTCGAGCTCCTCCTCCTTTCCAATGCCCCGTTGGAGGGTGCCGGCTGGACTATTATCAGTCGACAGGTTCGGATTGGAGGCCATCATGGGAGACAGCGTGAGGGAGCGGCTACTGACGGGTGTAATTAGGGCAGGAAAAGAGAGATTGGAGGGTTTTGAGAGAAAGGACGTAGCAACCAGAGGAAAGGGAAAGGGGTAGTGCTTCTGGTATTGGGAGTCGGAGTAGGATGGAGAGAGAAGGTNTGGACTATTATCAGTCGACAGGTTCGGATTGGAGGCCATCATGGGAGACAGCGTGAGGGAGCGGCTACTGACGGGTGTAATTAGGGCAGGAAAAGAGAGATTGGAGGGTTTTGAGAGAAAGGACGCAGCAACCAGAGGAAAGGGAAAGGGGTAGTGCTTCTGGTATTGGGAGTCGGAGTAGGATGGAGAGAGAAGGTGGGACTGTGTTAGCATTGTGAGGAAGAAGAAGCTCAGCTTCCAGAGGTCTTATAGAGGCGGGAAATCAGAGCATAGAGAGTGATCGAGAGAGATGAGTGAAGAAATGAGCTCAACAACTGCGCGGAGCTGGGGAGAGAGAGAGAGAGAGAGAGAGAGAGAACCACCATCATATTTTTTTATTAAATTTTAATTAAT
>CXYZ01011926.1:1021280-1038664 GCA_900006705.1 Sonneratia caseolaris | reverse complement strand
CTCTCTCCAGGAGAAAGGATAACTTAGGGAATCTCTCGTGGAATCATGGAATCTCTACTTTTGCCATGTGGGAATCTCTCATCATTATCGGGATATTGAGTTCAAGATGATGGCATGGCATCATCACGCTACAATAAACCAAAAACACACAAACTAACAGAGAGAGAGTGCCAATATAACAAAACCACCTTAGGATCCTCCCATACAAAACAGACGTATTACATAACCATCCTTTCCATACTTGATCCTGCTGACTCAGGTCCATTCAGGGTTTAGAAGCATTACATACTACAGAAGTGAAGTTGCGCCGATTTGGGTATGAATCACGGGATAGAAACAAATTGATTAGTACAACAATCGTATCTGAACACATAGTGCTGCAGCTTCTTTCTTCCATCAGCCTAACCTAATAGCAAGACTGTATTCATTTTCCTGTACAGTGTCAGAAGATCCGTAGGAAACTGAAGAGGATGTCTGTTGTTCACCTGACTTTCCTCTGCCCAGCTGAGCCTTGCTGGCGAGATTGCATATGAATCCTGCACGAATCGAGAAAAATCAATCAGAAAGGAGAGTTAAGAAATGACGAAGCATGGGGCTCTTCATCTGAGCACCCAATTAAATTTTGAATATTTTCCAACCTTAGCTAGCCATGACATCGCCCATACAGATGTGCATATCAGGAAATTAAACAATCAATTCTAGAAATCCATTACTACTTGCAAATATGCAAATTTTAGATGAGAAACGATATCTCATTCCATGCCCAAAAAAGCCATTTAATATGATTTCAGCCCTCAAATGACATTTTCAATAATCTAATAGACGAGGCAATTAAGAGGCCAAAGACCTCACCTCTTGACAGCAAAAGAATCTCACTCTTTAGTAGACTTTGACCAGAAGAATCCCTTCCTCATAATTGAGTTCTCTGACAAGGGCCTACTCCCTTTTGATCCAAAAGAAAAGTGTCGTCTTAGGAATGGCTTAGACGAGGAGCTCCTTGTGCTGGAACTGGAGGCAAGCCTCAAGCCCTTCTCTCCACACCTGCTACCCTTGCGACGATCAAGGGATGCATAATCAATGTCAAGATCAATATCAGTGACTTGGTTTCTCCATCTCTTGCCCTTCTTTAGCCTCATGTCAAGCTCAGCCTTCAATGCTTTCTCAGACATCTTACTGGTTTGTTTCTCCCCAAAAGTGCAGATTGGGCAAGAAGGATCATATTTATCAATCTCTGCTGTCATACTCTCCAGGCAATCAGCATGATAGGTGTGACCACATACTAGAATGGCAACTACAGAGAGCTCATTATTGGCAACAATCTTCTGGCCACTCCATGCAGATTTATCCGTCAAAAGCTTTGAGCAGATCCCGCATGCTTGCCTGTCAGAAGAGGTGTACGCTGAAACTCGACTGCTAGGTTTCAACAATTTCTCATGAAAGGAGTCTCCATCACAAGAGCATTTTTTCCCCTTAGAGAAGGCCATGGGCCCTGAAAATGCATTTACTGAACTACTATCTGAAGACCCACCATAGGAGCCCCTAGTGGATTCGTCACACCATGAAGGGAGTACTGACTTCTCTTCAGTAGTTAAATGGATATTCGATGACATAAGGCCTGGAATCATGCTATCAGATCCTTGCTTCCCACCATGTTTAGGAGATTGCTGAGCATGCCTTGAAGAAGTCGAACAAGTGGGCTGCATGTGAACTTGGGAGGATGGAGGCGATGCCATGATGGAGGAAGTTGAAGGCAATGATGAGAATGATAGTTTTGCTGGAGATCGAACAGAGATAGTAGAAGATTCTTTTGACACCTGCAGAATTTATGGAAGTGAGCAAAATAAGTCATTTATACAAATATAGGATGACAAAATATAGTTATAAACGGGCATATTAGCATCTCCAGTTAATGCAGATATACCTGCTCCAAGTTTGCGTCCATTGAGATATTCCTTGAAATTGATTGTTCTGAATACAAGGAAAAAAAAAATCATATCTAGTAGCCAATTGATAGCAAAGGCTGATCGAAAATGAAGTTCTATCACCAATCAGGATAATTACTGAAAGAAAATACAGGCCAGTTATGTCTTGAAAATAACAAAGGGGACACATATTATTACTGCCAAAATATTTTGTCAGTGTAGCTTGTTTATAAGAAACTCTTACAGTAGAACTAACAAATCACAAGCTGTAATTTTAAGAAAAAACACAAATTAGGGGAAAAATTAAAAGAACAGAAGACTAAAATGCTGATGTGCTGATATTTCTAAGTCAAGGTAGGCCCCACCAGATATTCACTTAAGACTAATGGAGCATATAACCTGGATATTGCTCCTTGAGAAACTTTAGGACGCAATGCTTAGAACCATACCACAATCTCAATAAGGAGATTACATTTCAATTTAACTTCTGAAAAACCATGTTTCATTTCCTTATTATGTTAGATAAAAACTGCCAACTTTACAACTTCTTCAATCATCACATATCTGACTTACCATCTCATTGTTAACACTTAACGGGTTGCAAGTTGTTTCCTGTTACAAGTTTCTCCTAAATGGAAAGAAATATTACAATGAGGCATGTGTGCACAATCTTTACTTGCAAGAAAACTCTTAATGAGCAAATAATCAAGAGAGAGAGAGCGAGAGAGAGACTTCTGCCAGTAGGGATAAAATGAAATGCCAAAATTTGTCATTGGCAACTGCAACAAACCTTCCTGTATTAGTAACTGGTCGACTTATCTTCCTAATAATACATAAACGAGCCTTAAATGATTCAATGTAACATAGATCATCTTAATAGCCACAGACGTTCCACTTTGCCTATCAGCCATTTTATGCATGAAGATTTCATAAACACCCATATTTCAAAACCCAGAAAAGATTCGTCCTGAGTGCTCATTCGTTAGTCTACATCCTCCTCAAATGTAAATTTACCTGAGAACTTAAGATTTTTTCTTCATGGAAACAACTACCGAGGGACTTGTGATTCTCTGTTCAACTAGAAGTATGTGCATAAAAAATCCAGACAAAATTCGTGCTGATGGCATGCTCCTTGGTTTAGTTCCTCTTTAACCTTTAAACTCGAATGAGAATCCCCAATGCTTGAGATTTTTTTCAAGGAGGGGGCTAGCCGGAAATATGTAGTGCATAACCAGAAGTATTATACATCCCATTGAATGATTTTCAAGTTTCACTGAGATTGGACCATCAAGTTTCAACGAGATTGGACCATCAAGTTTCAACATTGTGCTCTAGAGACACTGTTAAAGGTCTGATCACCTTTCATTACATGTGGTGCATCAATAAACCTCTTCCAACCTTATGGTCGAGAAGTTAGGACTTAAAATACAGTAAGGTGACAAGCAGAAAAGAAAATAGAAACCATAGTAACATTAATAAATAAAGATCTTCCCAGTTCAAATATTTACTGCTTTACTCAGGAAAAATTAATTTAAAAATATTTTACCTGAAGGAGGAGTTCTTGCATGTCCAACTGTTCCTTCAGAAAATGGGGACTTTGGCCATGTTCGTCTTCGGAAACTATAACTGTCCAAGGAGCTTCCTTCCTCTGATGTATGTGCAGTTTCACACTTGACGTCAGAACCATTATTATNAACTATAACTGTCCAAGGAGCTTCCTTCCTCTGGTGTATGTGCAGTTTCACACTTGATGTCAGAACCATTATTACGCCTTATTCCATCAGATAACCAACCTATAGAAGCCTGCTCACCAGCTACTCGGCCCCGATTTTCCCATCTAGAACTCCAAGTAGGAGAATGCCTCATATTTCGATGGAAAAATTCATTGCTCGGTGCAGTCGAAATGGTTCCATCTCTAACAGCGACACAGCAAGCAGAACCCATTGTCAAAAACACTAGGACTAAACGTTCTAGAGTTACCAGCTCTTGTTCTTCACAACTGCAAGGCTTGAGTTTTTGTAGTTGGCATATACCCCATATCTTTAAGTATGTCACTCGGAATATTGTAACTCTGGGTCGACAGAAACGATGACAAAGAAGGATCAATCAACTATCTTGCAATGAAAACTGTGAGAAATTTCCCAATAAATAAGCTTATAATTAACAATTTGGCTCTGAAAATATATAAGATTACTTTAGACGAGTTTCCAGATAAAACTTATGTTCACTCTCATTTAAAACGGTACAAAATTACTCTTAAATATAGAGAGATTATTCCAAATTGAAGCTTCTTTCTGAAGAAAGTAATCGATGATAGAGTAATTACACCTCAAAGAAAAACAAAAAACTGTCACTGGATTCACTGTACCATCTCTATAAAATGCAATCCCCAAGTCATGAATCAAATGAAGACGATTCCAATTTCAATAACTTGATAGTATGAACTCCTAACCGACCAGAATAAAGACAAACAAAGGAAAAACAATAAAAAAGCAACCAAAATCCCAATCCCCACACCCCACCCCCGCAAAACACACACACACACCCCAACCCACCACAATGCTCAAGCTACAAACGAGTCAAATGGATCGAAATCAATTATACACTATAAATCATTTTTGACAGATAATCATACACGATAAATGAAAAAACTTTTCAGAGTGCGTAATTCAAAGGACACCTTCAATTAGGGAAAAAAAGACATTCTAGGAGTAGCATGGATCCGAATTCACCGCAAAAAACACGGAAGCCGCAGTAAAAAACGAATATTTCAGCTAACAAACATGCGGGACGAGACAGAAGCTGAAGAAACATGAAGCCCAAGGAGCGCAACTCGCAGAGAAGGAGAACCGAGCGATGCGCACACGCTTACAGTATCAGACCCGATCAATCAGACAGGTTGCTCAGACGTCGCCGTCAATGGCGGAATCTCCCAGCAGGAGACACATGGAGACCGAGCACGACGTGCTGGAGCCAAACAGAGCTAAGCAAAGCCAGAGAGAGCGGGCTCTGTGGAACGAGAATCTCTCCCTCTGCCGAGACAGCGAGAGGTTTTGCAGGGAGATTCGGTCCCTGGACAGAAAGTTGCAGAGAAGGAGAAGGGTCGTTTCTTTCAGTCGATTCGCGTGACGGCGTTAATGTCTTCCTGGTTAAAGCCCTGCGGACCCGGGGAGGGGAAGGCTGTCGCGGGGGACCATCAAAGTTAACGGCGTCAATTTTTGCATCTAGAATTAGATATCGGGTTAAAAATAAGATTAGAATAGTTTGGTCCGATTAAATATTATGATTCAGAATATTATGAACCGGTTAGAAATCGCTTAGGTTCGGTTCATAGTTTGGCCAGTTTGAGCAATGAACCATAGTCCTTTCCTTTTTAAAAAATTTTAAAATTATTTTCAAGGCATAATCTTTAAATTTTTAAAAATTTTAAATTAATTGACAAGTAATTGACCGATAATCGTATAGCTTTTTACAGCCGAGCTAGTTCAATGAAAAAACATATCAGGCCAATTTCAATTCAATGAATCTATTTCTTGGATTCAACTTGTGACTACCTTTTAATCCAATAAAAGTAGTTACGTACAAGTTTAAAAACAATCCGAGTTAATTCTAAATCAAACCGACCTATTTAACATCTCTATCTCTATTTCTGAGCAGTACTACCAAAATCATAAATTCACTATATTTATGTAATTTATGTGCGGTGGACCTCTAAATTTTTTTATTTCGTGTCATTTTCAAGGAATAGTAACAGGGCTCGCATGATCTCCAGAGACCGGGTTAGGTGCTTCGTCTCCCTTCTCGGCGCCCACGGGAAGATGTGCTCTTCACTGAAACTACAAAAAGAGGACTGAAATCGTCTTCTGGAAGCAAGAGATTGGAAAAACTCATAGTTTCAAACCTCAGGATGTTCTAGTGTCGTTAAAAATAGGCGGTTTGGACCGGTTTAAAACAGGTCTGAAATATTTTGGCTCGGTTACAATTTGATCTGTTTATTTAATGGACCGGTTCAGTTACTAGTCACAATTTATGAATATAGAAACCGACCCGGAATCGTTTATAAATGGGTTAATTCACGGTTCAAGTCTATTTGACTCGTGAACCATCCATATTTTTATTTTTTTAAAAAAATTATTTTAAACAAATAAATTTTAAAAAAAAAATTAATCGATTCGACAAAATCTTACTATTGAGTTGCAAGATTATGGTGGTCAGGACCAGTCCAAGCAAATTAAGGTTCCAGGCCAGTTTCTAAAAAGTTTCAAGCAAGTTCAGCGAGGTAATGGTTTATACCTGTTACGGTCAACGGGCCTATATTTCTTACCCGACTTATAACCGTCCCCCGACCCAATAAGAGCGATTCTGGGTCGGGTTCAGGCGGTCCGTACCAGTTCCGGGCCAGTCTTGCCCGTTTAACATATCTGTGATGTTCCTGCCTTGCAAAAACATATCCTATATTTACCGTAAGATAATGATATTGCATTATGCTTTGGTTATATATTTTTTTTTTTGACAAAAAGTCGAGAATTTTGACAATTCGTAGTTCATGATCCAGATATTGAATTATGTATGTGGAATGTTCACACGACGTAAAGTATGGCATCTCGTGATATGGGTTAGGTACATTAATTGCATAGTCCATTATTTTTGTGCCCACAAAACTCCACATCATGGTGGATGAGAAGTCAAAGGAGAGGTGCCCCAGTTGACCCGCCTTCGACCCAAATTCTTCTCTAGTGAGAGCCTGATTGATTTGACGACCCAGAAGTTCCACGTGAGATTATGAGACTTGTTATTTGGACTTCAGCGATGAAGGAAAAAAAAAAACGAGAGAGTGGAAGATGGAGAAAAACAGCGAAGAAGACGAGCAACCAAAATTGAAACCATGAATTCAAGCTGTCGATTGACCGCGAATGCAAAGTTTGTGGGATTTAGATGGGCCGGGCCAAGAGTGTCACATAGACGGGCTCTTGCTACGCAAGACTAGACCTATCAATTTAGACCGTACCACACAACGATATTCTATTCTAAGGTCGTGCCGAGACAGTCCACCATCTCAACTGGCTTGAAAATATTGGCATATGCATGAATATTTCATACTTTGGTCCACATTGGGTTGGCTGCATTGACCCAGCCTGAATCAAACCAAATAATTATTTTATAAAGTAAATTTAAATAATTTTTATATAATATAATTTATCGATTAATTTTAAAAAATATTAAAATATAATTATTTGAATATAATTAATCAAAATTTTAAAAATTTCTAATAAGTTTCTTTTTATTATAGACATTTTTTCGTGCTTTATGTCTGTATGATCTGTGATGCCAGCGCAGCTCCATATCTCTGGGATAGTCTAAAAATTTTAATCCAAGCACAGATTTTGTGTGCCATGTTCAAGCCGTACCAATCTTTGACAGATTTATGCAAGACTCTAGGAGCTTTTTTATTTTTAAATAGCTTTTTTTACCTTATAAATCTAATGAAATCAAATTAATTCATGTTCGAGCTTAATTTGATATACTAAGTGATAAAACTCTTATGATATATGTTTTCTCAACATTGTATTTATACCATAACAAGTTAAAGAAAGATGAATAAGAAGCACATTTTAAATGTGCATGAATATGGAGAAAAATACCTAATGCTCTAAGTATCTAGAATTCCACCAATCAAGCAGTTTGGTGCCGTTTAAGGAGGTCTCGAGTTTGAGATCTTGTGTACGCAGACATTCATCGTGGGAGCCTCACTTACAATGCTAGGCGTGCGATCCGGGACAACTAACAGATTAGTCAAGTATGCTTGACTGAAAGATATCGTCTTACCACTGGCGGAGCGGAGCCTGTTTGGGCGCCGTGATTGACAAAAAAAAAAAAAAGAATTCCACCAATCATATATATGACGATACGTATCTCACATACAACGTCGGAGAGGGTGGATCAGCATGCAACTCACGCAGTTCATGCATAGTCTACAGCATGATGAACTCTCCAAGCTATTATACATCTGTTTAGCTGCAATCGGGTACGTATCATATCTGCAGGTGAGCGTTTGAGATGTAGCATTCATGCGCCAATATATATATATATATATATATATATATATATATGCGTATACATATCGATGTACATTTGACAGCGATACGAATATGGCCAATCTAAGTAGCTCCAAGTTTTGTACTTTGTGTTCCTCCATTAACCGACTTTGGCAGCTTCTTCCCTGGTTTCTTCCTCTCCGACCCCCTTGTCGTTGGTTGGAAATGAGCTTCAAGGGAGGCCTAACAAGTGCAGGGGGCCGGGTCGAACCTCCCATCGTCGATGGTGTTAACCTTCAGCAGCCTCAGCTCGTGGATGACATATAGATGCCTGTTCATCTGCTGCCACGGCCTCCTGTCAAGACCGAGGAATCAACTTTTGCTCTGATTAACTAGAGACATTGCATGAGTAATTCCGTGCATGTAATCTATATCAAAGATACATGTGCTTGGAAGTTCTATACGCTGATAGTTTCAGCTGGGTGCTTGGGGATCGGTTTACGCGAGAGGGTTTCAGTTGGGGAGATGTAATTCCTGCAGTTACTAAGGCTATCTTTCTCTCTTTCGGTGGAAAAGAACGGAAAAGGCTGAGATACATCAGGCATAGATAAGCTTCCGTGACAAACTTCTATCAGGCTGTGAATGAATTATATGCCTCGACTTGACTCGTCCTTTTGGACGGGACAGGAGACCATAAATCAATATGTAAGCATGGTGCACCTCAAACCATGGAAGTTATTTAATGGTTTGGTTTTCTCACTGAACCTTCACGAAATTTCATGGGTCGTCTCAAGCCTAGAGACTGATACAGAGTGACCAAAAGAAATTCCATGAGGAATGTAAGAATGGCAAACCTCGTGAACTTCACTGGCATCTCCCTCCTTGGCCAATTACTTATCCAGCTTCGATCTTCGACCTGCCAGACACACAAAAACACAAGCCGAACAAATGAGTCTTATCACACGCAAACAAAAGCAGCAAGAAGATGCTTTTGTCTGATCCACTCCAGTTCATGAACTTCGCTGGCTTTAATTAAAAGCTGGAACAACAGTTCCATGCGAACCTTTTAATTATCAGGAACTTTGGTTTCTACATCCCTCTAATGGCTGCCGACCAACGAGGCCATGTTGGAATCGCCCATAAAGCTGCAACCTGATGCTCGAAGGGAACAAAAGGCAAACCTGCAAGTGAGGTTGAGAAATATTAAATACTCAACATCTTCTTATAAAGAAATATTATACTAAGGATGGCTGGACTCAATCATTGCATGCTCTCACACATATATGAAACTTAAGTGTCCGTGTATTATACTGACAGTATATCTAGTGATCTGTCCGATAATTGTACGTGTGCTTAAAAGGTGTATGCAGACATGTTCTCATAGGGGTAGACAGGACAGCACAAGGGTAAGCAGGAAATTGATAGTTTAATTTGTGTCCTACCAAGAGAGTACTGCAATCTTCCACTCCTTTTGAGTTTAAAAAATTTTGACGCAGGAGAGGTAAAACTAGAGGTGGCAAAAATGGCAATGCATGAAAAAAATCATGTCTGTACCACTGCTTTTGGGTCATGCCAATATAGTATAAAAATAAAACATAGTAGGCCGGCATGACTAAAAAAAATTGTGCATGTCTGAAAATTATGAAAATATATTTTATAATAAAAAATTATATAAATTTCACTTTTCTCTTGGAGGGGATCTAATTTGTCCAGAGAAGTCAGTGACCGAGTAATCAATTGATATACCATAATTGAATTATGTGACTGCCACTTGAAATTGTCAAACTAGCTAGCCTGCAGCCCTAAAAGTTTCGTGCTCATTACTCACTCTCCTCCTTTTCCGTATGTATCATATTCACGTCCACTAGTAGCTAAAAGTGTGGTCTGAATTTGTTCAAAATAGGTTTAGAATCATTTAATTCGGTTACAATTCATTATATTTGCTTAACGGGCTAGTTCGATTATGAGTTACAGTCAAGAAAATATAAACTGATCTAGAATTGTTTATAAATGGACCGATTTGGTTTGTGCACGGTTCATTTTTAAAATTTTTTAAAATTATTTTCGATGAATATTTTTTACTTTTTTTTAAATTAAATTAACATGACAAAATCTAACTGTTGATTTACAAGATTTTTTACGGCTAGGGTCAATTTAGTGGGGTAACAGTCCGAGTTAGTTATAGTTCAACATGTTCATATTTCGGAACTGGCTTGTAACTACCTCAAACCTATTAAGAACGGTTCTGTACAGGGTTATGAGCAGTCTGAACTGGTTCCGAGTTTGGATAATATGGTTCCGATCCAATTACGGGCCAGTCCGGCCCATTTAACATCTCTAATGTGCACTCACAAAAAAGAAAAACAAAAAAGAGGAAAAGAATCCCCGGGAAGATAAAGAGTTAGGAGAATTACATGCATAGGAAGCCTAAGGGCTCATGTGGGCATGGCTTGCAGTTTGTTTGGGATGATCTTCACATTGCTAGGCCGTATACCATCGATTAAAAAGCCGACATTGCACCACCAACGATCGAGCATCGCTTCATAATCTTTATTATTCATGTGCAAGCCGACTTTTGCCTGTGCGAATAGACTCGAGTATTCATGAATAATGAATACCGTACACGCAAAGAATATATTCTACTAAATTGATCGATCAAAAATATCTATGCATTATCCCGTAACTCACGGGCAAATACATTCATACATAAAGTGGTAGATTCTGTACTGGTAACCCCAGAGTTGAGTGGTAGGTAATTTGACCATTATAAATAAAACAAATAAATAATGAAAATACACAAGGAAGGGACACCGTCCATCTCCAAATATCACCTGCTGGAGAATAAAGAGGATCACTTTTCGAAATATCAATTTTATTTTTTAAAATTATGTAAAAGCAAAAAAAATAATTTTAAATATTTTCTCTTTTAAGAAGATATAAGATTTTCTAGCTATTAGAGGATATCCAATCATGTGTGTTATACCTGCCTACAAGATAAAAAAGTATCTATAATAAAAAGAAAATTATGAAAAAAAATGTAAAAATAATTACATTTTAATCGTTTTATAATATTTTAAAAATAAATATAATATTTAGATTAATTTGTTAGTTAATTGTATTATACAAAAAAAATATTTTAAAATATTAAATTATTTAAATTTATCTTTTAATTGTTTCTGTTTAATTCAGGTTGTGATTTTTAGAATAATCGAAATGATGAAATATTGTTATGTCGGTATAAATTGACAGATCTAACTGTGCGAGGATGGGAGAAAGAAAATATGGAGGTAACACTTTTTGCTCGTGGCAGCAACAGGCAGCAGAGAATCTTCCTTCGAAGGAAGAAACCAAAACCCCGAAGATCCCAAGAGTGATCATAATACTAGTGGTCCTCCTATGTTCGCACGAGTTGGTTTCTGATTGGGATGGCTCTCTATGCTCGAAGCTGTCCCGACAGCTCCACGTTCAGCATCGGAGGAGGGCGACTGTTTTGCCTGTCGATTGCCGAGGGGGACATTCGTGCCGATCGGATTGCAAAATCATGTGATGTCTTTGGCAACGGGCACCCGATCATCGACCGAGCAATTACCCCTTCGGGGCTGAGCTTCTCCTATCCCGTGATGTTTATCTCGATTATGCACTTCTCGATAGTGTTGTCAAAAGTGCTGTTCGGGTCGATTCAAAACGGGCACATAACCATTTGACCCGATTACTGTTTGACACGTTTACTTAACATGTCGGTTCAGTTACGGATCACGGTTCAGACAAATATTAACCGGTCCGGAACTGTTTATAAATGCGCCGGGCCAGTTTGGCCAATGAGGCGTCCATCTTTTAATTTTTTAGAATTTATTTTAAATGATATTTTAATTTTTTTTAAAAAAATTAATTTGATCCGACAAAATTCGATTGTTGAATTGCAAGATTTTTTGTTGTCCGAGCAGGTTCAGTAGGGTAACGGTCTATACCGGTTATGGTTCGATCATATTTTTTGAATGGCCCGTAACTACCCCGAATCCACTGAGAACGGTTACGTGCCGGGTTAGGAGAGGTTCGGATCGGTTCCAGGTTTGGACCAGACCAGTCCAACCTGTTAAACATCTCTACTTCTCAATTTGCACCGTTTAATTTCAGGGATTTGGCCCGATTTTCACCGGAAAATAAAATGGAGCCAACCCCTCCCATAACGCATTGGTCCAACTGGGCCGGCCAGTTCGGCCTTCCTCGGCAAGAAGAGTCCATAAAGATAAAGTTGACTTCACACACTGTATTAGATCGGGCCGAGTTTGAGCGAGACGACGACGACCCGTTCGGCCTTTCCTCTTACGAAGTCCCTCCGATGCCGACCCGTTACCCCCCTCCTTACGAATGCCCTAGATTTCATTCAACCGCGTGAAGAGATGATGATCGGGGTTCTGCAATTCTGCGATCTGGCGAAGGGGGCAGAGAAATCCGTGCCCCGGATCTGCGTACTCGAAGCAACTGTGATGCTGCGCAGTGGTCACTCCGAAAAATTGAGTAATTTGGGATCAGCTCCGAGTAGGGTTTTACCTAATACACTGAAGAGGGTCGATACATTAAACTTTTGAATTTACGTGCGACCTTAGTTATAATTATTCAAGGATTGGAAGGGAAAAAAAAAAGAGTGGGGTTGCGTTTTAGTGTTCAAAGGACCCATGATTATGTTCATGTAATTGGGACTTATTGAAGCATCGTTGCTGGCCTCTGGGCTTATAATATAATCTCTCTCTCCCTCTCTCTGTGTCGGATTCTTTTGGNCGTAACTCACGGGCAAATACATTCATACATAAAGTGGTAGATTCTGTACTGGTAACCCCAGAGTTGAGTGGTAGGTAATTTGACCATTATAAATAAAACAAATAAATAATGAAAATACACAAGGAAGGGACACCGTCCATCTCCAAATATCACCTGCTGGAGAATAAAGAGGATCACTTTTCGAAATATCAATTTTATTTTTTAAAATTATGTAAAAGCAAAAAAAATAATTTTAAATATTTTCTCTTTTAAGAAGATATAAGATTTTCTAGCTATTAGAGGATATCCAATCATGTGTGTTATACCTGCCTACAAGATAAAAAAGTATCTATAATAAAAAGAAAATTATGAAAAAAAATGTAAAAATAATTACATTTTAATCGTTTTATAATATTTTAAAAATAAATATAATATTTAGATTAATTTGTTAGTTAATTGTATTATACAAAAAAAATATTTTAAAATATTAAATTATTTAAATTTATCTTTTAATTGTTTCTGTTTAATTCAGGTTGTGATTTTTAGAATAATCGAAATGATGAAATATTGTTATGTCGGTATAAATTGACAGATCTAACTGTGCGAGGATGGGAGAAAGAAAATATGGAGGTAACACTTTTTGCTCGTGGCAGCAACAGGCAGCAGAGAATCTTCCTTCGAAGGAAGAAACCAAAACCCCGAAGATCCCAAGAGTGATCATAATACTAGTGGTCCTCCTATGTTCGCACGAGTTGGTTTCTGATTGGGATGGCTCTCTATGCTCGAAGCTGTCCCGACAGCTCCACGTTCAGCATCGGAGGAGGGCGACTGTTTTGCCTGTCGATTGCCGAGGGGGACATTCGTGCCGATCGGATTGCAAAATCATGTGATGTCTTTGGCAACGGGCACCCGATCATCGACCGAGCAATTACCCCTTCGGGGCTGAGCTTCTCCTATCCCGTGATGTTTATCTCGATTATGCACTTCTCGATAGTGTTGTCAAAAGTGCTGTTCGGGTCGATTCAAAACGGGCACATAACCATTTGACCCGATTACTGTTTGACACGTTTACTTAACATGTCGGTTCAGTTACGGATCACGGTTCAGACAAATATTAACCGGTCCGGAACTGTTTATAAATGCGCCGGGCCAGTTTGGCCAATGAGGCGTCCATCTTTTAATTTTTTAGAATTTATTTTAAATGATATTTTAATTTTTTTTAAAAAAATTAATTTGATCCGACAAAATTCGANGGGATCTAATTTGTCCAGAGAAGTCAGTGACCGAGTAATCAATTGATATACCATAATTGAATTATGTGACTGCCACTTGAAATTGTCAAACTAGCTAGCCTGCAGCCCTAAAAGTTTCGTGCTCATTACTCACTCTCCTTCTTTTCCGTATGTATCATATTCACATCTACTTGTAGTTTAAAGTGTGCTCTGAATTGGTTTAAAATAGGTTTAGAATTATTTAATTCGGTTACAATTCATTCCGTTTGCCTAACGGGCTAGTTCGATTATGAGTCATAATCAAGAAAATATAAATCGACCTATAATTGTTTATAAATGGACCGATTTGGTTTGTGAACGGTTCATTTTTTAAAATTATATTTCAATGAATATTTTTTACTTTTTAAAAAAAATTAAATTAACATGACAAAATCCGACCATTGATTTATAAGATTTTTTTCGGTCTAAGTCAATTTAGTGGGGCATCATTCCAAGTTAGTTATAGTTCAACATGTCCATATTTTGGAACTGGCCTGTAACCATCCCAAACTCACTAAAAACAGTTCTATACAGGGTTATGAGTAGTCTGAGCCGATTTCGAGTTTGGATAGTCTGGTTCTGGTCCAATTACGGGCCAGTCCGGCTGTTTAACATCTCTAATGTGCACTCACAAAAAAAAGCAAAAAAGAGGAAAAAAAATCCCCGGGAAGGATAAAGAGTTAGGAGAATTACATGCATAGGAAGCCTAAGGGCTCATGTGGGCATGGCTTGCAGTTTGTTTGGGATGATCTTCACATTGCTAGGCCGTATACCATCGATTAAAAAGCCAACATTGCACCACCAACGATCGAGTATCGCTTCATAATCTTTATTATTCATGTGCAAGTTGGCTTTTGCCAGTGCGAATAGACTCGAGTATTCATGAATAATGAATAACGTACACACAAAGAATATATTCTGCCAAGTTGATCAATCGAAAATGTCTATGCATTATCTCGTAACTCACGGGCAAATACATTCATACATAAAGTGGTAGATTCTGTACTGGTAACCCCAGAGTTGAGTGGTAGGTAATTTGACCATTATAAATAAAACAAATAAATAATGAAAATACACAAGGAAGGGACACCGTCCATCTCCAAATATCACCTGCTGCAGAATAAAGTGCATCACTTTTCGAAATATCAATTTTATTTTTTAAAATTATGTAAAAGTAAAAAAAAAAATATTTTCTCTTTTAAGAANCACGACATAAAAATACCGTGCATGGACTGGGATTTTAGAGTTATTAGAGAATATCTCACTATTTGTATCATACTGGCATGAATAAAAAGTATCTATAATAAAGAGAAAATAAGGAGAAAGTTTTATAAAAAAAATTATTATATTTTAATTTTTTTATCAATATCTTTTAAAATTAATTAGATTAATTAGTTAATTGTATAGTATANCATTTTAGATAATTTAAATATTTCTAAAAAAAAGCAAAGGGTTACGGTTCATAGTTCGGACTAGTCCGAACTATGAATTGGCTCACTTAGGCCCAATTCCGTATCGGTTCATAATTTCTTAAACTGTTAACGGGCTTGAACCGCTCATATTCCACCTCTACTAATAAGTAAATAAGATGCAATTTATTAGTATTGTATTGCACATAATCTGCGTATTTTTTTTAAAAAAAAACCTGAATAAGAACGAACATGATGATATTTAGTCAAAACTTACCTGATACGTACTACTATCAACGCCATTGGATCATAAAATGGGGCATTTTTTTTTATAAAAAAATTGATGAGTAGATAATAGCTAATATATAAAATAAGGTAATAAAATGTAAATCGCAGAACTTAATTACGATAATAAATAAAATAAGAAGACATTTCTTCTTATACGATAGTATCGCTCGAGACTTCCTCTCTCTTCTGCATTCCCCGTGGCCTTTTGTCCTCCGGCTCTGGTGTCTCCTCTGATTGGAAAAATGAAGAATATATATATATATATATATTTTACAGTAGTTGAAACTTATCTTAATCAATTTTTATAACTGGAAATTTGATCTAATCATAAATTAATTATTCAAATATTATCTTCTATATTATTTATATGCACATAGAATAGAGAGAGGCAGACACACGAGTGGTTGCTTCCCTTGGGTTGTGTAGCTCAGGGCGGCGCCGTGCAAGTTAAAATGTTGAGTTTTGTCGGACACTCGCGACTGACGTCTGCGCGCGCGAAGATATATATTATATATATATATGACAAAAGGGAAATTTATAATATTTTTTTACGCACCTTAAATCTCCTATAAAATTTGTATCATTTAAGGGAAATTATTCTTTTTTTAAAAAAACATTTATTATTCATCTCGTATTAAAAAAAAAAGAGAAGAAAAACAGTGCCCTTCGTGAACCGTAGCATGAACCGTAGCATGATGAATTGAAATCCGTGGTGTATCCATAACATAGTTTTTAANTTTTTTTTAACTTTAATGTGGTAAGTAAGATGAGGCCAACTATGATTACAAAAGCTAAATCACAGCAACATGGAGGATTGATTCCCCCACTCATACCTCCAAGGAATATAGACACGTACTATCGTGCTAAAAAGATGCATCGGTTGAATTGATTACTCATCCAGCGGCCAGACGTGAAGATGAATGCGGCAGAAATAAACTAAGTGGAAAAAATTGTCTCCAGTTACACATCCATCTCCCCATCTAAGCTCTTACCAAACGAAGCACGGATGTGGCCAAATTACCTCTGTAGCTGTGGTTGTTAATGATGTTTAGTTTGATCCTCCAAGCTCACTGTCATGTGCCATGATCACCCTTTGAAATTGAATGCGTCAAAAATAAATATTTAAATAATTAATTGTCAGATTTAATTATTTGTTTATTTATTTAATGTATGTGGATGGAGAAAATTGCATGTATCATGTCCAACTTCATGCGTCTTAAAAAGATCAAACTAACTCATTGGTACTTTCACGCGTACACGTCAGAATCAGTAGAGGAGACATTAAACATGCCAGTTTGGCCTGAAATTAGCCCGAACTGTCTATAAAATCGGTACGTGATCATTCTTATCAGGTTAATGAGTGGTTACGATCTAAGTCCAAGAAAAAAGGGGCCGTTGAACTAGAATTGGCCCAGCACGTTTTCTCATCGAGTAGGTCCGGAACCATAATCGACCTAAAACCATTATAAAACTAACCAAGACGGGCTCGAACCGCAAAAAAAGCCCTTTGTCAAATTTTGATAATTGATTCCAACGGTCAAAATGAATTTTTTACCGATAAGATTTTCTTTTTCCCATTTTCACCTTCGATCCTCAAATTTTATAAATATATTATCATTCTTAGTTTGAGATATAAGTAAATACAAAAAAATTATTCATTTTAGATAATTTAAATATTTCTAAAAAAAAGCAAAGGGTTAC
>CXYZ01011926.1:972603-1019421 GCA_900006705.1 Sonneratia caseolaris | reverse complement strand
GATTTATTAATCGTTACTACCATATTTATTATAGTAAAAGATATATTCAAAGGGTTTTAAACTATTTTTTTTCTTAATGTATTTAATCAATTATAAATTTTTTTTGGAATAATTATGGTAAAGATTTCGCATGCTTGTCCCTAATAACACTTAAGTTTTATATGTTTTAAAACGATCATTTCGATCTTTCATATTTGATTTCGTAATATACTTGAACCTTAATCATCGGCTATTTGTCGACGTGGTATAATGTCATATCGGTAAGTTGCTGAGATGGCATACCAACCCAGTTGATGTATCTCGCTGTGCGTTGTCGTTAAATATCGTATTAATAAATTGTTAAAATTAAAATTAAAATATTTTATGAAATTAAATATATATGAATAAAAATTATTTTAAATATATAAAACTATAACAAAAAAAGAGTAATTATATTATATTTCCAATATAATTCAGCTAATTTTTTTTAGTTAAAGTGTTGAACATATTAATAAATTATTCTACTCAAAAGAGTAATTATATTATATTTTCAATATAATTCAGCTAATTTTTTTAGTTAAAGTGTTGAACATATTAATAAATTATTCTACTCACTTTGGTAATACACGGAGGTATTATTTGCATACAATTCATTGAAATAATCCATATCATATGGAAGGCCTTGTCCCGTTGTGGTTGTTGTTGTTATTATTATTATTGTTGTTGTTATTATTGTTATTATTATTCTACTCATTATGTCGATCAATAGTTCGAGGAATTCGGTCAAACACGGGATCAATTAGCAAAGGCAAGTGGGCAACGTCTTACGCTGGCTCACTCGTCCTCTCCTGGCCATTTGACCATCGATCACTCCCCAGTATCTCAGTCAGCTAGCTAGCACCATGCATGACATACGGAATCAACAAGTGCAAGTAGTTTCAGGTGCAACAATCAAACCGGAAGCAATAACATTATCCTACGAAATAATCGCATCCCAGTATAACATCTGGACCCCGAATCCAGCCGTAGCCATAATTTCTCTTGTTCCAGTTCGTGGTCTTTACATGCGTTAAGGAACGGCCACGTATCTGTAAAGCGACTATTGAAGAGAGACTGAGACTCCATGGTCTGAAAAGTCTGCAAGGAAAAGCGGAACCGGTCGGATGATTTGCAGAGGACCTTGTCCCTGATCGGGACTGTTTCCGTCAGTAACGGAAAAGGTCAGCAGATGATGCCAGTAAAGGCTGATGACTGAACATGGCGTCCAAGTCCAGCTGGCCGATCCCGGAAACTCCGTGAAACCCCGTCGGGATCAAGAAGCTGATGATTTCATTCAGTGACTCTAGCCTGTGCCTGAGCTCACTCAGCTGGGCTCTCAGCACGGAGTTCTCAGTCTCGACGCCTAGGTACTGCTGCCTGGTGGTGGCGATGCTGTTGGCGATCTGCTGGTTCTTGACCCCGAGCTGAGCCGACTGCACGATCAGATCGTTGAGCTGCTTCTGTTTCCTCATCCGGGAACGCCTGGCCGATTCGCGGTTCGAGATCACCCTCTTCCTCTTCCGCTGGTCCAACAAGGTCTGCGGGTTCTCATCCGAGCATGAGGCCTGGATCCGGGACGAGGAGCCCGAAGATGTCCCGCTCGAGGAAGCCATGGTCTCGTCTGACTTGTCTGTGAATGGTAGCAAGTAAAAGAAAAGATCGTCGTAACTCGGAAGAGTATTCAACAGTCGATGGCTGGTATTCGATACTAATATGAGCCGGACTTCCTTCTTCCGACTCCGAATATTTATCTGATGTAGGACACGAACTCTGAAAACAGAAAGAAGTTGATACTATAGAGTAGGACACAGTTGATATAATGCAGAGATTATTCAGGTAGAAAGCTAACTAGAGAACTTTGGCAGAGCGATTGAATTATGAGACGTAGTAGAGCCAGTAGAGGAAGACGACGGAGAAGGACTGGACGAGGTGGGTCCTGCGCCAGAATGACGAGCTGATCGTGCGCCCGGAGAGGAGCAGCTCACTGAGAATCGGACACATCGATCTCGAAGATCAAGAACACTGAATTTATCATCAAGAACCCCGGCTTCTGAAACCCGAAAGAATCTCCAGAGAGAGATCGATGAGGACCAGCCCAGCTGAAAACGAAGCCGACCCAGAATTCCTAGTCCTCGAATTCAGACGAGTCTATAAGAAAGCTCGGAACTTGGCAAGAGGACTTAATCAGATGCGGTGAGATAAATAGAGGGAAATAAAGGTTGAGAGGTGGGCAAGTTGAGAAAGATTTTCGATCAGTTTACTCGTGATCTTTCGGAGGTGGGAATCGATCGGTAGCCGAAATAGGGGAAGGAAATCGAGATAGCTTTGGTATAAAGCTATAGGGTGGCCTGGTTTGAGCTGGGAAGAAAGTACTGATTAAGACAAAAATGGAGAAATACCGGGAAAAGGGAATAACAGAAAGGTGCCAAAGAGTGCATGGACGAGAGGAAGATGAGGAGGAAAGGAGAAGGAGTGGGAGGGGGTGGGCGAGGGAGAGGAGGGTGTAATTTATTGGCCCAAAAAAATAATAGGCTTAAATTGAAAAAAAAATGTATTCAAATATTATAAATTTAAAAAAAATATAATTGAGAGAAATTAATTTTCAATTGGTCCGATAATATTTAAATATGAATTAATTATACTATTATACCCTTTGGCGAGAAAGGGGAAAGGACCACCCAAAATGTAAAATTTATCCTTTCCTTTTCCCTCTCCCCATCCTAATATTGTATATAGGCATCACAGCCTGTGGACTTGGTTCTCAATGGTTGCCATACGTATGAGATTGGGTGATCGAAGAAAAGAAGCCACTGATAAGAGTGGCCAACAAAATCCCTGGCCCACATTTTTCTGGCAAGAGGGCGAAGGACTTCCGGGGACGCAAGCTCGAAGCCGTACGATCGTGATGAGGAACGGCGGGCTAGTTGCAACCGGAGCCGAGGCTAGGATGAATTAGAGATTGTATCATCGAGAAGGTTGGAATTTTCAACACTTCATCCTTTGACCGGTGTCTTACGGGGCCAAGACGATGAATCTGCAAGTAGCATTCTCTCGTTATATATAGAGCATCGGCTTAGTCAAGGGGAAGGTTAGTGTGAAGAAAAGGTTAGGAATAACCTGTGGCTAATCCATCTCCGGCCCAACCCATGACGGACACCAACCGGGTCGGGTGGGTGGGTCAAATTTCCAAGTACCCGGCCCATTATCAGCCTCGTTGCTCAATCACCGCAACCCGCTGGGAGGCGAGACTCGCGTGGCCCGAGAAAACCATGCATGGGGCGCTAACACGAGATATGGACCAGCCACGTGGCCCGATAATTTTATCAGCCTTCCGGGCCACGGAAATGTCGGCCCCATTACTTAGAAAATGGGTTTGTTCATTCCCCGAGAGGAACACCAAAGCAGCCCGCAGCCGCCTCCTCGTTTAACCGTTCAGCGGCCTCCTCCGTCCTTCCTCCGGTCTCTGCCGACATCTACCGCCGCACGCCGACGCAGTCCGTCCTCCCCCCCTGTTCTTCACCCGGCTGCTTCTGTGTATTGTCTGTCTCCCACAGTGCTCATTGCTCAGCTTGGATTTCAAGCTCGATCTCGGTAAGCAAGTCTGTTGTCACCATTTCTTTCGTTACATAGACTCGTGCCGATATCGAGCACGAGGGAATCTTTAACTTCCACCACTATGGATTTCGTGTCCCCTTTTAATGTACGAATAATTTCAGCCAGTGTTCTTTCTGACTTTACTACACAAATTTATAATCAAAGCTTAAAGACATAAGCAGAGATCGCAATGAGGAGGTGAAAAGACGCTTCAGCTTGCTCGTGAATGATACTTCTAAATGTGTGCGACGATTTTCTTTCTTTTCTTAATTCTATGAGCTAAACATGATTGTTCTATTATGTGATTATATGCTGCTGCTGATCTCCGTTTTCTGTTAGATTTTGATTTATAGTCAATGAAATATGATGTCAGACCTCTGATTTGACATTGATAGACAGTTTTCTTTTCTGATTCCGTCCATAGCCTGTGTGAAATTTTCCACTGTTCATGTTTCACCATGTTTTAAACTTGTTGTGACGCCCATATTTTGGTTTACTCTTAATAACACAATGTTGAACTTCGGTTTATTTAATATATTTGGTCCTTTTGGTTGTAACCTCTCGAAATGCACTATCAAAGTGGTTGGAATTCTCTTTTTGGCCAAAAATTCTCCTTAGATTGGTTCATTCTTTTTTGGTTAAACATGTAAGCTTATTTAAGTGCTTAAAAAATTTGAGGATAACATGTATTTTTTATTCAAGCTCGAATCTTCTTCATGTATTTTTTGGCTTGTAACCTCTGAAAGTGCACTGTCAAAGTGGTCGCAATGTATTTTTTTGGTTAAACATGTAAGGGGTTGGAATTCTCCTTAGATTAGTTCGTTCTTTTTTGGTTAAACATGTAAACTTGTTTAAGAGCTTATAAGTTCTGAGGATGACATGTATTTTTAGTTCAAGCTAAAATCTTCTCCGTGTATTTTTTTGGCTTGTAACCTCTCGAAGTGTGCTATCAAAGCGATTGCAATGTATATTTTGGTTAAACATGTAAGCTGTTGGAGGTCTCCTTAGATTGATTCGTTCTTTTTTTGGTTAAAAATGTAAGATTGTTTAAGAGCTTAAAAGTTCTGAGGATAACGTGTGTTTTTGGTTTAAGCTCCTTAGATTGGTGATTGTTCTGTTCTCATCTTTCATTATTTTGGTTGTTGGAGGTCACAGAGCTTGAGATCAAGTCTTCTCCATGCTTTTCCACATAGTAGGTCTCGAGTACTAACAGGTTTCCAGTCGATTTTGGAACAATTCATGTCTCCTTGTTTACAAAATGTGCCATTGTGTCTATGCAAGGCATTTGATTATACATTATCTCTAGCACTTCTCAGGCCCTCGTTGTACCTACTGGTTTCTCTTGGTTTGTTTTCATGATGCACAGGTGATTGCATTTGTCTTGGAAAAAATCGTAGCTTTCTGGTTTGTAGCCACCTGAAAGAGTGAACAATCTCATCAGGGTTACTTGGTTTGATTTTGTGATGGACCCTTTTGAGGATATATTTGAAGAGGCTGCAGCAAAGCCAGGTATGTGTTTCCTTCTTTTTGTAAAAGAGATACTTGGGAATAATATGTTTAGAATGTTTTACTGAACATTAACTTGTTGTCAGCTGCTGTGCATAGTAAGTTTCAACCCAAGGCAAGACCAGGGCCTAAAAAAGGACCAGTGCCAAAGCCTTCTGCAGCCCCAACCAAGGAAAAGCAGGTTGTGCAGAATCCTTTGGAGTCTGCTGCTTCAGTAGATGGTAGTCTGAATGTTGCCATAAACTTTTCTTCTGGTCTATCTACTATAGAGAAGTCAAAAGAGCTGGTCATCAGTGGGGTAGTTACGGAGGTTAAGGACACGGGCTTTGAATGTGAGATTGTTGAAAGTTTTGCTAGTAAAAGGGATACTGATGTTGTTGAGATGTCTGAAAGCGATGTTGGGAAGTCTGACATTGCTGGGAATATGACAGCAGGTGTAGGTAATGCAAGCTCATCTGTTTAACTTATTTTTCCTTTGTATTCCCTAATATTTTTTGCATTGACAGTAATTCTGAAGATTCTCCTTGTTTTAGATAGATCATCTTGGGTTTGGTGGTGAGAATCTCCATGATTTGCTTCCTGTTCCCAGTGTGCCTGGAGGTTTGTTCTAATGATCACTACGATGAAAAAGAAGACATGTTTTTGAAATCTTTGCCCGCTGAATTCTCACAAATTATTCCACATGGTATATCTGTTCGCAGGTAGAGTGGTTGGGAAGTTTCAGCCTAAGCCAAAAGAGACACAGAGAAATGAAGTTCATATATTGGACTCTTCAGTTTCTCTCTCTTGTGAAACAAATGAAGTGCCTGGTGGTGATGGTTGCAGTTATGTAAAATCATCTGAAAAGGTGTAATGTTTTTCTTGTTTCCTATATTTCTATTGCTCCTCAGATACTTAGAAAGTGATCACTGCTATCCATTTACTACATAAATTACGTTGTATCCCTTCAGCAGAATGAAGATTTAGTTTATCATTTGGAATCTCTTGATGTTCTCCTCACCAAATCTCAAAATAAGGAAGGTAAAGTAAAAGCAAATTGCAAAGTAAAAGCAAATTTTCTGCTTGGCCCGTTTCAATACCATTTTTATCTTGATTTTTGCTAATTGATGGTGTCATAAACTCCACTCTCAGAGCAAACACCCTGTGATTTCCATGAAGGGAATGAACTGTTGTCTTCACATTTGAGTAATGTGGAAACGAAAGGTATGAGTTTATCATCCGAAGGGCCAGATACTATTGCTGAGACTTCTAGGGATATGAATGCTGAGAAAGATTCAGATCTCCCAGCTCAAAATTGTCAGGACACTTACCATTTCACGGTAAGCAATTATTCTCTCTTTCCTGAGAAGGTGATTTTTGCTGATTTTAATCTAATATTCTGAAACATTCGGTCCTTTGTAGGGGTCAGAGGTCTTTCCAGGAATGGAAGCTGTGCAAACTTCTCTAGAGATTACAAGATCTAGCGGGGGTAAATTTATGCCTAAGCCAAAGGCCCATAATGGTGTAAAAAAACCCGAGTCCAAGACTTCTGGTGCAACATTTGCTGATAATGATCATCAGCAGGATCCTGTAACTGACTTCCAAAGTGAATACATGGATGATGGTACGGTTCCATGCTCTATTCCAGAGGAGATCTTCCAATACCCATCAATTGGGCTTGAGGAGTCTAATATCGAGGGCCCAATCTCTCAACCATTGGATGATGTAACATTGGATGACCATTTGGAGCCTTCTGGTTTTGACACATCTATTTTAGAGGATGTGGAATATCCAGAAATTGACCCTGATGAACATGAAAATTTGGTAAGTTCTTTTGCTATCATTTTGTTGGAAAGTTATTCTGTGTTTAGGCATGCTCACTGGAGTATCTGTATTTCTTTGATATTGGAGTATCGATATTTCTTTGATATTGGGGTATCTTCTTCAGTTTGAGATGGTTGGACTCTGTTTTGGTCTTTGTAGAATGCTCTCGGTACGTTTTTAGAGAACAAAGACAGGTTTTCATGGTTCCTCTATGATTTGGGTATATGACAATATTATGTTATTTTTTCTTGTGCCTTTTGAGAAGAGAAAAGCACTCTGAAGATGATCTTTTGCTTGGAAGTTTTCATGCTGATTTCCTGATGTTGATGTGTTTCTAGTAGCTTTTGGGTTGTGATTATTCACTCATCTAAGGCATTTTCTAGTTCTGCTTTAACTATTTTGGCCTTAAAATTTTGAAATCTCTTCAGAGTCAGAGGCCCAATAAATTCTCCTCGTATGATGTTGACAATGAAGAAGGAGAAAAATCATCAAGGCAGCTGAGGAAGCGTGTGGCTGCACCTCTTTTTGTGGATGAGTCTGAAGGTGATGCTCAAGATAATGAAATTTTGTATCCTGAACCTAATAGCAGTATAAATGGAGAGGATGAGGATGATGAAAGCGGAGATCAGAGCACATTGGAGAAGAATATAGCTATGAGAAAGTCAAAAGCAAGTAAATTTGAGGATGGAAAGCCATCTAAGAAAAGGGAACGGGCTGAGGAAGCTTCAGATAAATTAAAGGAAGAACCGAAGAAAAAGTTTTCTCATTCAACCCGAAGAAGCAGAAGACATGGTAAATTACTGTTTTGGTTGCTTTTCTGAAAGTTCACTCCTCTTGCTAACTAATGCATTGTTTCCTTCGATATAGTGGACAGAGCTTTACTTCAAACACCTGAGGAGGAGATTGACTATCAGAAGTTGAAGATACGAGATCTCATTTTGCTTGCAGAACACAAGGAGCGGTCAGCGGTGCGCATAATGAAATTTATAGTTTACTTGAGCTATAATTCTCATTGTAATTGATCAATGATTCGTTTGCAAGCTTTTGCTTCTGCAGAAGAAAAGTGCAAAATTGTCAAGGAAGACTTCAACTGGTCAGAGGTATTTGAATTGTATGATATATCCTCATTTTTTCCCATTAAATTGGTGCTTTTCAGTTGATTGTTCTAGGGTTTTCGTATCCTCGTTTGCAAATTGTCCGCATTATTTAGAATGCCCTAGAATTTGTTCTAGTATGCAGTATACATTGAACCAAAATTTCTGGAGAAGGATGAGATATCAGGAGAGATTAATGTGGCAAATTCTTTGACAAATCCTGGAGATGTTTAATCTCTCACCCTTTCTTAGAAAATTTCAGAGAGACTGTGTAGGACTTGTAATTTAGGTAAATGGTGATGAGAGAGAATTGCCTATGTCAAATTACATGTTCATCAAGCTCTTGTTACCACTATCTGGTAATTGTTTTCCTTAATTCTCATGTTCCATTATATATCTTCTCATCATTACAGTTTGGAAAAGGCATCAGATGGAGATGATGCAGGTAATAGAGAAGGAAGCGTGCTTCCTGAAGGCGAAAACTCTTCTGGTCAACCCTCTGAGAACACTGAACCGACTGTAACTTTATTCAATTATCAGTCCTTCATGAAGAGGACTCCAAATGCCAGGTGGTCAAAGCAGGATACAGAGTTGTTTTATGAGGTGCGACTGGGGGCAGACTATCAGTACACTATTAGAGTAGGTTATGGACTTTATGTCTCTCGAATAGTTTTTATTAAAGATGCCTTACTGATGCATTTCAGGGGATAAGGCAGTTTGGCACGGATCTATCAATGATAAAAGAACTGTTTCCTAACCTGACCCGTCACCAAGTAAAGCTAAAGCTTAAGAAGGAAGAACGACAAAACCCAATGAGGCTTTTTGAAACACTGGCTAGTCGTGCAAAATGTAAAACTTCCACTGAATTCTATTACTTGGCAAGAAGTCAATTTCTATTGCTCAGGAACGCATTCTTGTGAGTACCAATGCAGACCGTTGTTTGTTTCTTATTTTCCAGATCACAGTCATTTTGAGTTGGTGATTGGGCGGCTGCAAACTGCTGCTCAGGTGGAGAAAGAATCAAAGCTCGACAACTCGGAGGCAGTCTCACTCGAGGACGGCTTTGAGGATACAAATCCAGAAACTAATGTATGCACTACCCTTCATTGTGCCGTGAGGTTTATCAAGCATTTAGAGCAAAACAAACAATTCCATCTACATGTCTGATCCATCTGAGCTGCATTTTCCTTGTTTCCAGAGTGTGAGTGAAGCTGCAAAACCTGAGGAAAACAAGGAAGGAGTAAATCGAGATGCCGAAGGCAACAATGATGAACTCCGGAGTTCGCGCAAGCTCAGTGAAAACGAAGAGGATGACAATGATGATGATGACTTTTTCGGTTCATATAAGAGCGAGTTTTGATCATAGAGACTCCGAGTTGTGAGTGCTGCATCCGTTTCTTTACCGGCCTGGCAAGCATCTCGTCTCTGTCTTATGCCATACATTAGTTTTCATCTTGAAACAACGGATGCCGGCTGGGGACATCTGGTTCTCGATGCTGGCTCCAGCAGAGGGGTGATGTAGCGCGAGAAAAATTCAGTGATGGCAGGGCGCGGCTGCTCCTGTAGTTCCCTGCTTAGGTAGGCCACGATGATTATTTTAACTAGTCAATGCATATTTAATGTCAGCGTATGCTCTCCATCGCTTGTTTTGTCTATCAAAGGTTCTTTGATATAAACAGCCAGCTGGGACAATAGTCTGTCAACGGACGATTGATCGTATACCTGAAATTTCAAACATCAGCGTACAGTGTGTATGCATGTACGTATTATGTTTTATATACACACACCTAATGCCTGCCAACTCAACCAAAACAAAAAAAGAAAAGAAAAGAAAAAGAAGCTTTCCAATAGTTTTTTTTTCAGAATATATATATGTATGTATGTACACAATTCACAGCCAAGAAGAAGTCCTGGATGAGGTGAGTTCATGGATTTCATGGGATCTAACGTATCCAATAGAACAATAGTAGAAGGAAGGGTTTGTCAACATTTGATGGCCATACCAGTCTGTCCAATTGGAAGGTGTCCCGTCAAACGGTCCCACCTGGCGGCGACGTTTGACGGGAATAATGCTTTGGTTTTGGTCCTTTCATGCGATGGCCGCCCGGCGTAGATTTTAAGGAATTACCAAAACTAAGATAGAAAAAAAAAAAGGATAATGGAAGATAGACCAAATATATATATCTATATGCACACGTATGAACAGTCATAGATAGGGACTAAGAATTAAAAGAACAATCAAATTCCTCGCACGTTCGTTCTTAATTTCCTTTTATATTTTTAAACTCAAAAATTTTATTATTAAAAATTATTATGGTAGTCAAATCTGTTCGGTGGAGCTGTGGTACCATGACATCCTCATCTAGAGAGACCACAGCACCTGCACATATCTGTAGTACGATATTAAAAAAAATTAATTAATTTTAATTAAATCCGGTCAAGTTAGGAATGGTAAAAGATGGACGCTGTCCTATGCTTTGCCGATCATTATATCTTTTATAATGTTTTTTCTAATTATTATCATAAATTCGCCGTTATATAGGTTCTTATTCGCCTAATCATATGAATTAAAAATATAATTATCGAATAATTATTTCTTAAAAAAAAAAACTGAGCATGGGATCAATGAAATTTTCCATAATATCCCCTTCCCCTTCCCAATCCCTTGACTCCAAGGAAGAGCTACCAGTAACAGTCGCCGCATTTGCTACGCAACGGAGCGTGGATCGAATCATTATTGCCCGGTCACCGAAACCAGGCGGGCGGCGAGGCAACGTCTAGTGTTGTGCCGCCGGCGGCTTCCATCTCCTTGTATCATATTCAGCTTCGCCCCTCTTCCACTCCCACTCCCAGCACCCCCGACCTCTTGATTCTCTCTCTCCTTCCACCGGTTCCTCTCTGACTTCCTCCCGCCGCGGCTCGCCGGTCTCTTTAGCTGATCGCCGACGGCCGGTAAGTCATAAAAGGGGACGACTTGGCCGTGGTTACGGATCATCCGAAGATCCCGCACCGTGCACTTATGACCGTTGGATCTCCCTCGCGATCAGCTCCGCGTTTTGCGTCCTAGTGGTATCTTTTTACCTTTTTGCTTTGCTTGCTCGCTTTTTGGGCTACGGGCGCGTTCAAATTCCTCGTTGCGGCTTGAATTAGGGTCCCTGGTGGGAGTGTGGGATTTTTCTGAGAGCAGAATCCTGTGCAGGTACTGACAGTGGTCCCGATCTGTGGTTGCTTGTAGAGTTGAAGGGATGTCTGGCCCGCTGGATCTGTTCGCGTGGCCTTGTGAGTAATTCTTGTGCTCTCACGTCAGCTTTAAGCTTTGATGCTGTCCAACTGCTAGTGTTATCTGCTCCAGTAGAATTTAATTTGCGTGCTTAATGTTGCAATTTTACGGTTTCTGGATACTGCTTAGGAGAGTCGTAATTGTGCCTCGCTAGACTAAATATACAAAGATTTTTTTTTCTTCTCCTCCGATGATTGTTGCTTTAGGATTTTGTGGGAGGGAGGCGAAGGGAAATTAAATCTCTCGTACTTCTCTTCTTGCCAAGTGATTCATAACAAAACCAGTGCATTAGTCTCTGCAAGTGGGGATTTTGCTCCTTTTTTTTTTTTTATCGCTTAGGATGGAGGTTTGAGTTGAATCATCATTACCAAATGCTTGCTTCGGCTAAGCTGCTGTGCTTGACGACCCTAATGTGATATTCATTTTCTTTCAAGTGAATTCCTCAATCTTTACTTGTTTTTTGCACGCACATTGTTTAGGCTTTGAAGGAAACTCTGGTAGTGATGAGAGAAGAGAGAGGAAGTCTGATTTTGAATGTTCTGAAGATGAGAGGAGGACTAGAATTGGTTCGCTGAAGAAGAAAGCCATAAATGCCTCTACTAAGTTCAAGCATTCTCTTAAGAAAAAGAGCAGTAGAAGGAAAAGTGATGGTAGGGTTAGTTCTGTTTCCATTGAGGATGTTTGGGATGCAGAGGAGCTACATGCTGTTGATGCATTTCGCCAGGCACTGATTTTGGATGAACTCCTCCCAGAACAGCATGATGATTACTACACGATGCTGAGGTACCGTTTCCACTAATTTTGGCTTCTTCTGATCTTGGGTATGTGTCTTACATGTTCTCCATGTGGAATCATGTTGATTCATGGGCCTAATGCTTGTGAGATACTGGGGCATATTGACATTTGTAGCTTGGAATGCATCATTAGGTTAAGAATAATCATAAATGCTATTATCTGATGTTTATCTTTCAATTAGTCTCTGTTATCTCAAAAGTTATAGTTGTATTTTCTTTTGTCCCCCGAATAAGACAGGTTCTTGAAAGCAAGGAAGTTTGACATTGAAAAGGCAAAGCACATGTGGTCTGAAATGCTTCAGTGGAGGAAGGAATTTGGTGCTGATACTGTTATGCAAGTACTGGCTCTTGACCTGCATCAATTTTCTGCTTGTACAGGTTATGCTTTTCAATTAACTTATTGTATTATTGTTTATGCTCCAGGATTTTAAGTTTACTGAATTGAATGAAGTTTTGAAGTATTACCCTCACGGTTATCATGGGGTGGACAAAGAAGGGAGACCTGTCTATATTGAAAGGCTTGGGAGAGTTGATGCTGCCAAGCTTATGCAAGTCACAACCATGGATCGTTATATAAGATATCATGTACAGGAATTTGAGAGAAGTTTTGCCCTGAAGTTTCCAGCTTGTACAGTTGCTTCAAAGAGGCACATCGATTCAAGCACTACTATTTTAGATGTTCAAGGAGTGGTATGTTTGTTTCTGGCTGGTGCTTCTTTATTTAATGGTGTGCATCTAAATTTCTACATTTCTTCTGTTACCTTTCTCTAACAGGGATTCAAGAACTTGACTAAATCTGCAAGGGAGCTGATTATGCGACTGCAAAAGATTGATAGTGACAATTACCCTGAGGTATTGATATTTGTACTAAATATTGCCTAAAGTTGTTTGTACTGTGTGAAGAATAAAGTTAACTATGAAAGGTAGAGTCTTATATTTTGAGAGTTATATTAATGGATGCAGACTCTCAGTCAAATGTTTATCATCAATGCTGGCCCTGGTTTTAAGCTGTTGTGGAATACTGTAAAATCATTTTTGGATCCAAAAACAACTTCCAAGATACATGTAAGACATCTTTTTGATACTTGACATTTTCTAGGTTTGTTGTCATGCTATTATTTCTAAATTTTTCTGGGGGAATACATGCAGGTTTTTGGAAACAAGTATCAGAGCAAGTTGCTGGAGATAATTGATGCCAAGTAAGTGCTGGATATTTATATGCATTTCAATATTGTATTGTCTTATATCATTTTACTTATAATTACTTTCAGTTGTGCTTATTCCTTTTCACTTGTATTATGGTCAGTTATGCTTGATTCCTTTCTTATATTGCTTAGTCTGATGATGCTGAACCTGTTTTCGCTTTGTCAGCGAGTTGCCTGAATTTCTGGGTGGCAACTGTACATGTGCAGACCAGGGAGGTTGCCTACGATCTGACAAGGGACCTTGGAAAAACCCAGAAATATTAAAGGTACTCTCTTTTGTCATGCTGTGCTGAGCTACTTGTGAATCCTTGAAAATTACTTTTTGTGTTCGGCAGTTCTTATTTCAATTAAGATCAACTACTCACGTGAACACTTTTCAGGTTGTTCGTAGTGGTGAGGGGCGGCGTCCTAGACAGGTTGTCAAGGTTCTGAATAGTGAGGGAAAGGTTATTGCTTATGCTAAACCTTGGTACCCAATGGTAAGAACTTCTTCAAGAATCCTTTATTGTTAAACTACGTACAGAGTTTGGCAATTCAAACATTAGGCCATGTTTTTTGAATTGTTTTTTTAACTGCAATGGATACTTTGGACGTCTTTGATAGGGAAAAAAGGGAGCTAAGAGCTACCTCTACTGATTGGGGTATGCAAAATTTAAGAAGATTTTGGCCAATTTCAGGAATATTTCCAATGTTGCCTTTTTGAACCTCCTAAAGTTTGAGATGATTTTGTAGATGCATTTATGTGTCTGGTGATTCTTATATCTTTTGTTTCCTGGTCCGTTCTAGTCATTGATAGTTTATTTGAATGCATGTAGAGTCTGTTAGCATTGTCTGTGATTTGTATCACTGTCTAAGTGAACTTGTTAAGATAGAGAACCATTTACTGTGATCTTTAATTGTGGAGTAGGTTAAAGGGAGTGATACATCAACAGCAGAATCAGGTTCTGAAGCTGAAGATATTGCTTCTCCAAAAGCAATGAAGAGCTACTCACATCTCCGCTTGACTCCTGTTCGTGAGGAAGTAGGTTTCCATCCTAATAATTATTTCTACCATGCATCTTTCAGCTGACAGTGTTGTGCAATTTTGCTTGCATAGCAACCCATATTTTGAATTGTATCAAAGAGGAATTTGATATTACATACTGGTCCTAAATTAGTTGAATTCTCTTTATAACAGTTGCAGCTTCTTTTTTATGATTGGTCAGATGATGACAAACTGTGATAAACAGCCAAAAGTTGTATAATGTTAATTGCAAAATTCTCATGTAGCCTCAGACACTAGAACAGAAAAGAAATTATCCATGCTATTTGATTAGCTATTGAATATGTATACCCATTTTACAGTAGCTTATGACGCCCTCTGAAATTTCAGGCTAAGGCAAATGGACAGACAAGCTCTGTCAGCAATTTTCCTGGATATGATGAATATGTTCCTATGGTCGACAAAGCTGTTGATGCTGGTTGGAAGAAGCAGTCATCCTTCCAGAGGCCAGTTGTGTCCAAAGGTCAGTAGAGATGTACTTTAATGTTACCTTTATCTCAAGATTTGAGGCCTGATGTAAATATGAACCACAAATTCTTAAAAATAAACATGTCATAAAATGTCCATCGGCCTTGGAAGCAGTTGGATTCTCTAATAGGTCCATATCTGGCATGATATGGTCAAATCTGGGCTTTATGGTTGGGAGGATTGGATCTTTGTTCCTTATGTCTGCAATCCACTATAATAAACAGTAATATACCTATAATGGTGAGGAACCAGAAAGTTTGATATTGAAGAAGCTAAATGTGAAGAGGAAGTTTTAGAAGAGTTGGAATGATTTGTAATTGGGGCCCTGCTATAACCCAAGCAAGTTTTTTTTTCACTTGGACCTAATGTTTACTCCTTTTGACTTAAGACCTTGTTTCATAATGTGAACTCAAATGGTGTAACGTTATGTAAAGTGAGATAGGTCTGTTATGATGGTCCAAGGGAATTTTACCTGAAATGCCTATTGTCGTTTTGGTCCACTGTACTTCTGGAAGCTTAGTGTTGCAGTATTATTCTTTTCTCTGGCCAAGCATTTGTTATGGTATTGTCAAGTGAACTATCAGGAGGGCTTTTATCCTCTAAAAAAATTCTGTCATTTATGCAGGAATTGCAGCACAGCCTGGGACTCATAATGTACCAGGAATTCATACAAGAATGTTCTTGGCATTTGTCACCTTCTTCATGACCTTCCTTACTCTGTTCCATTCATTGGCATCACGTGTAACCAAGAAGCTTCCTCAGCCATCACCTGAAGTTGACCAAAGTGTTCCAGAACTTGCCCTCGATGCTGCACCAAAGGAAGAGGGCCGCCCTCCATCACCAACTCCACCTTTTACAGAGGCCAATCTCCTTTCTTCTGTGATTAAGCGGCTGGAAGAATTAGAAGAGAAGGTTGATGTGTTGCAAGCTAAGCCCTCTGAGATGCCATATGAGAAGGAGGAGTTGCTTTATGCTGCTGTTTGTCGAGTGGATGCCTTGGAAGCAGAGCTAATTGCTACAAAGAAGGTAATGTTGTTAATCACACCCCTATGGGTATTATATCTCTCTGATATCCATTTGAAATATAACTCATGAATCTCTTTTTTTCCACGCGTTTTACAAACCTTGAGCAGGCTTTGCATGAGGCTTTGATAAGGCAAGAAGAATTGCTGGCATATATAGACAGCCAAGAAGAAGCAAAGTTCCGGGTAAGCCCAATTACTATATATATCTGCACGACACCAACTTATTGCAGCAAAGTTACTTCAGTCCTGAAAGGAGCATTCCTTTCCTTATCGAGCTCTCATTAATATATATATATTTCCCCCCCTGAATTCCATCAGAAGAAGAAGTTCTGCTGGTAAGATGTTTCTGCTGATGGAGGAGATTGGCCCAAGCGCTCTTCTCGCATGAGATTTCCCTTCTGCCACCTTATCTCGAGAATATCATCAGGATTCTGCAGCGGTTAGGATGCTGAGAGACTGAGGATGACTACATATACTCTCCCGAGAATTATGTACAGAAAGTATGACTTCGTGCCCTCCATTCTGCAACGTGTGATTATGAGTGCCACTTTCACCGACTTCTCTCTGTTTGTCATGGATGCTTGCTTACTTAAGTCGTTGTTAACTCAACTATGCCCAACATTCACAGAATGAAAGCGGGAATTACCTTGCCGAGAATTAGAATGCTGGTCCGACTCCTTAGATATTTTCTTGCTTTTCTTGCTTTTATGTGGATGGAATTATAATAAATGGAATCTATAAAACATCATCAACTCCTGATGCTTATCTGGTCATTGTAGTCGTTGTCGTACAGTAAGTACAACAGAACACATTGTACTTGGGAAGAAGTCCGATCAAGTTTTAAACTCAGGGAAGGGTTTCCGGGTTCTTAATTGTCTCTGAATCCCCTTTTCCGCCGTTGAATAGGAATAAACAAGTCAGGTTATTTGAGACAGAAGCTCTTATGAACAAACTTCAAACCTCGTACCATGCAAGGTTGAGTACTGTAGACAAATTTTGGCTATCAAGACTTTGAACATACAGGTTGTAAATATATATTTGTCTGGGAAGGAATCTCAACCAAGTTTCCATCAAATTAATTCGCAAGCACTCATTCTGGAATATCCAAATCAGAACCGGATCCTGCTTCTTCTTCACCATGGGAACTGGAAATGGAAACTACGATTAGTACAAATGAACGATGGAGAAGAAAGGTAATCTTAAGCAGTGACAGCAGAATAATTTGTACTTACAAACTTCTTCTTCTTCTTCTTTTTCTCGATGTATGCAAGCAGTTCTTCCTGTCGGGCGAGGGACTCCTCCAGTGCCTGCAAAATGACAAGCTAGGTAACAGAGCAAAAACAAGATCTTTCTTTCTCCGGATCAACTTGTAGGTGGGAATTCAAAACCATGAGGACAGAAGCAAACTCCGTTGTTTTGGCTGAACCCCAGATGAGTACAGCAGAGAAAGATCTTAGCTAATGAGCTAGGGAAATGGAGTTTTTCAGTCACCTTCTTTGTCGAAGATAGCTCCTGCTCGAGGGCCTCCACGCGGCTGATTGCTTTGTTCAGCATTTCCTCCTTCTCAGGTGGCATGGCTCTCTGCTTCGCACAAAGCATGCTGACCTTCTCCTCGAGCTCAGCCATCCTCTTGATCATGTTCATGTACTCAGAGGTCGAGATGGCAGTCTCAGGCAGCTGGTGCCCTCCTTTTGGCCGCACTGTGCTGTCCACATAGTAGACGGGGTTTGAGTAGAGAGTCCCGTCGGTGAGCTTCTTGGGCACATTCTTGGTCAGCCGGACCAATGTAACGATGCCCATCACAATGGTGAGGACGCCGTTGAAGAAGTAGTTGCTGAAGCCCTCGGGTGCTTTGCAAGCCTCCTTCAGAGCCAGACAGTCAGCTGCTGCAAAAGGTAGAGCGAAAAATGGTGACTCTGTGTTTTGTCGTGCAGATGATCAGACTACACTGGTCAGCTTACAATGCTGAATCAAAAAGTTGATGCTTATAATTGTCCGGGGAAGCCCAAGAACCAAATGGGGCCAAAACCTCAACAAACTAGGAGGAGTGTGTACGACTGAATAGTCCAACCAGAACTGGTATGAATGGAAGGAATTAGTTGTTGTGGTAAAAAAAAAAAGGACCTTCGGAGAGGGCGAATTTCTCTTTCGATACAGCCTGAGGCCAAGCCATATGCACAGGTTTGTCTATCAAAGGGATGAAATTGTTGTAGTTAATTCCATCCTGACACTTCTTGAGAGGAGCCTGCAGAAAGAATGTTCCATTTTAATAGCATTAGTTTGACTGATTTCCTGCCATTTCATGACACGTTTTTGGTGGATTTCTCAGTTTAGACTTCCAGAAAGCCCGCTTACCTGCTCATGGACTGAGGAAAGATGCTGAGATTTCATGGTCTGGTGTTCTGCACTTGGAACTGGTTCCAAGTTGGAAGACCGCTTTTTCTGCAATCCGCACTGTAACTGAGTAAGAGAAGAAAAGGTTGAAGAAGATTTTCTGGAAATCCTGTTTTGAAGATGAAGTTAGCAACTAGGACTGCTACCTCTGGCGGTGCTGAGCCATCCTCGGAAATGGTCTTCTCCTCGACATCAGATGGAATCCTCCTGCATTTGGCATCACCATTTTGAACCATCTGCATCTCGGAAAAAATGGAATGAAGAATCATATTTGATGATCATTAGATGGTCTCTGCCGGAAATTATTCATTCTCAGGCGGTGAACTCTAATAGAAGACATAATGGATAAATTACCAAAAAAAAAAAGAAGACATAATGGATAAGTCTGTAACCTTCAAGATCTCGGGATCATTCCATGGACCTTTGTCAGACCTCATGCAGCCGCCCTTGTCAGCACAAGTGCAAGTTCCTCCCAGAAACTCGGGCAACTCGCTATTTACAACAGGATATTCGATATGTTTTGGCATAAGGAACTGCAAATCTGAGAATTGAACTTGTTTCCAGAAGAAAAAATGTGGAAGTTCATTCTTCTGTGCAGGAGTGAATTTCCATACCTTGCATCAATTATTTCGAGCAATTTGCTCTGGTACTTGTTGCCTAGAACCTGGTGGAGAAGAGATCAATGCCATAAAAACTCAGTTATGTAGTTGTGAAGAGCGAAACTTGCCATTATAGGGAAGTTTCTTACATGGATCTTAGCAGTGGTCTTCGGGTCGAGGAATGACTTAACAGTGTTCCACAACAGTCTGAACCCAGAACCAGCATTGATGATAAACATGCGGTTCAGGGTCTGCGGCAATACACACGGCATTAGTTCACCAACCAGTGCCAGAAGTCAACAAAAATGATTTCTCCTGATGAGGAAGAATGAACAGATGCTCGTGCTGATTCATGGAGGATAAATGATATATTACCTCGGGATAGTTGTCTCCATCGATCTTCTGAAGTCGGACGATCAGTTCCCGTGCTGCCTTGTTGAAGTTTTTCAGCCCCTGAGTCACGCAGGAGCAGACAACGACAGCTCCTAAAAGTCAGTCCGAGGAACACTTGACCGCAAAAGCAACCAACTTGTTTCTTTCTTTTCAAAGGACAGGAATCTGTTCCCTACCACTCCTTGGACATCCAAGATAGTGGTGCTCTGGTCGATGTGCTTCTTGGCTGCAATCGAACAAGCTGGGAATTTAACAGCAAAGGTCCTCTCAAACTCCCGGACGTGGTACTTAACGTATCGGTCCATCGTGGTGACCTGCATCAGCTTGGTTGGGTCAACCTTGCCAATCCTCTCTATGTAGACTGGCCTCCCATCCTTGTCGACCCCATGGTGACCCTGGGGATAGTACTCCAGGACCTGATCGATTTCCCTGAACTCAAACTCCTGAAAAATTGCAACAGAAGAGATATATCTCAATGCACTTCCTCTCCTGGGATTAGATGGAGAGATCGTCGATACGGAGGGCATAACAAGAGATAATATACCTCCATGACTGTGTCTGCGCCGAACTCCTCCCTCCACTGGAGCATGGCAGACCACATCTGCTTTGTCTTATCGATGTCGAACTTTCTCGCCTTCAGAAACCTGAACGATCACGATGGAAGATCCTACGTGTTGTAATTCTAATGTAGAAGAGAGATGAAGATTTATTAATTTTGCAGAATTGGGGTACTGGGTGGCACCTGAGCATCTTATGATGATCATCATGCTTCGCTGGCAACAGTTCGTCCAGGATAAGCGCCTGCCGGAATGCATCCACAGCCTGTAGCTCCTCGGCGTCCATGTCATCCTCGATTGAGATGGAAATGACCCTGCTGTGCCTCCGGTTCCTCCTGGTCAGGGAGTGCCGGAACTTGGTCGAGGCATTGATCGCCTTCTTCTTCAATGACCCGAGCTTGGTAGACTTCCTCTCGTCCTCAGGGTTCTCCGCGTCTGGTTTCTCGAGACCTGTTGGCACCAAACTCACAAGAAAAGAAAACGAAGGGAATGCATGTCAATCTTATAATTGCGCCGGTTTGAAGAACATCAGAAAGTTCTCATGTTTTCCCCGTTTTTCCTTCATGAAAAGAAGAAGAAGAAGAAGAAGAAGAAGATCAGGAAAAGAAATGCATTAAAACTTTCTATCTAAATGAATGCATCCTTGCCATCCAAACGTAGTTTCCCTTCAATTATTCCATCTCTCATGAAGAAGAAAAGGCCAGTTTCTCTCGAAGTTTGCAGATCTGCAAGCCCGACTTTAAGTAACCATGAGAGATCGCTTACAGGGTTTCGTGGGGTGATCAAGAGGTCCAGATATGACGTCGTGCATGATTGAAACTTTGCCTGATTGCTCGGATTCAATTCACCCTCCTCTCAAGAGGCTGCAAGCTTAAGCGCTCATACCCGGACGCTCGGCACGTAACCGCCCTATAGCTTCTATAGCATCTCAAAAAACCGAAAAGAAAAAGATCAGGCACATCAAACAAAAATTCACATATTCATGATCGCAAAAGAAGTTGACAGCAATATCTCTGTCTGCTGCATTTCAATCCGAATAGTTATGGTGGTGAATCAATTCAATTTCATTCCGCTCTGCTGCTTTACGCAAGGTGCGACGTTACATAATACAATCACCGTAATGACTGGATTGTGAAGGTGAAATCCTCAGAAAGGGTAGCATTGTAGAATCAATATATGATCATTCAGGGAGCAGTTGGAAAAAGCGATGACGGCAAGCAAGGTACATCACAAACAAGAAAACGAAATAATGAAGAAGAAGAAGTAGAAGAAGAAGAAGAAGAAGGAGATGATGATGATGAAGAAGAAGGGACATGCAATGAAAGAGAATTGAGCTCTACCCTCGGACAAGGATTGTCAAAGGAAAGCTCAAAGAGGGGGAGAGAGAGAGAGAGAGAGAGAGAGTAGAGGGAGGACTTATATGTCCCTTCCGAATAGAGCTCCGAATGGGAAGGCATCAGAGAAGACAGGCTGTAATTATTAATCATGAGCTCTAGCAGAGAAATAGATATAAACTGCCAAAGAGTAGAGAGAGAAGGAGAAGACGATGAAACAGGGAGAAAGAAGAAGCAGGGTGAGAAAGAGAAATGCAAGCCACTTACCTTCCAAGATTTTTCAGCAGAGTCCACCCCCATGCTTCTTCCCTGTGAACAGTTCCTCTGTATGTTTCTTAACTGCCCAGTGGCCTCCGCCGCTCTCGAATTCGTTGATTCGTTCCCCCGTGCAGTGTTGATGTTGACAGGGACACCGAGCGAGAGGGTGGAGCACCATGAAACTCTGAGCTCCAAGGCTTCAAGAACAATGGCTGATGCATCATCATCATCATCCTGCATCCATGCAACCCATACGAACGCGACATACATTCTTCACAGGTTGGCGGGGCTAGAATCTTAATTACAATTCCCTGACTTAGACAATGAAACAAAGGATATGATTCTGGTCTATCCATTTAGAACTTTCTAAATATAAATTACTTTTATTTACAATACTTAAACGACCAAGCTAGGAACCATCTAAACCAGCTCGTGATGGTAAACCCGTACTAATGACTATAGAACCAACAACTTTTTGATTCCACCTACCCATACAGCTCCTCCCTGCTCATCGCACGACAGCAAATTAGACACTGAAGAATGACTGTGACACGATGGATACTGTGCTTAAATCTGTGCAGGATGTTGCCAGATAGATATTCTGGATCATAATTCTAGTATTTTGCCAAGGTTGTTCTACCTACTCCCCGACAGCAGTCCCATTATGCCAGGCAATCCGCATGTTGGAAACATTCTCCCTTTCTGGTTAGCTAAGCTGCTGACAAACAAATTTTCAGCTAAATTAAAAAAAACACATATTCAATAGCCAAAAAATAAAATAAAATGGTAACCACTAATCAATTTAAGTTAATATATATAAATTTAAAATTCGTATTATATATATATATATTTATCTTACCAAAATATTTTGATGAAAAATATATTTTTTGTTTGGCTATAGAGGTAATAATATATATATATATATATGTTGATATAAAACCCACCTACTGAGTTAGACAAGACAAATCCTTCAGTCTTCAATCCTTACTCTCCCTGTTCTTTACCATTCCGAATTCCAATGGCGTCCGCCCACATCTTCTCGCCGTCCACCTCTCGCCCGAAAACCGCAGTCTACCACCGATTGTCCCTAAACGCACTTCGCACAATTTCGTCTTTGCCCATCAAGCTCTCCCAAAACCGCATAACGCCCATCCGAGCCGCCGTGTCCCAGACTGACCCCACTGCAAAGTCCGCAGCTCAAGAAACCCCGTTCAAGCACTGCTTCTCCAAGTCCAGTGATGGGTTTCTCTACTGCGAGGACGTTAAGGTTCAGGATGTCATGGAGGCTGTTGAGAGGCGGCCCTTCTACCTGTACAGCAAGAGGCAGATAACGAGGAACGTCGAGGCATACAAGGAGGCATTGGTGGGTTTGGATTCTGTGATTGGGTATGCAATCAAGGCCAATAACAACCTCAAGATTTTGGAGCACTTGAGGGGTCTGGGTTGTGGGGCTGTTCTGGTCAGTGGCAATGAGCTGAGACTGTCTCTCCGAGCTGGTTTTGATCCTACCAAGTAAGCGAAATGCCTTTTCTTTTTTAATGTGTAACGTGTGGAGTTTTTGATGTTTTGATTATATAGAGTTCTGATTGAGCATGTAAACAACATCCTTCTATTGCTCCCTGCAATTTATTAGTGGATATGTTTAGTTTTCATGATAGTAACTGTAAAAAGAGTAGTCGATCCCTTTTCTCTCATTCCCTTAGCTTCAGTGTTTCATCCTTGCTGTTGTTGAATAGCTGTTGTTTAAGTAACAAGTGCTGATTTTGGTCTGATATGGCTTAAAATTATGTGCCATTTGTTCTTCTAAACCGATGCATTATGTTTGTCATGCTACTTTGAAAGGTGCATCTTTAACGGGAATGGAAAACTCTTGGAGGACTTGGTTCTGGCCGCACGAGAGGGCGTTTTTGTCAATGTAGACAGTGAATTCGACCTGGAGAACATTATTAAAGCTGCTAGAATCGCCGGCAAGAAGGTCAATGTATTACTCCGCATAAATCCTGATGTGGATCCTCAGGTATATTTGAGCTCATCTTTTATTGGATGTGATCTTAAATTATTTAGGTCGATCTATTAGACTTTCCCGGTCATTTTTCTCTTGATTTATGTAGCATCTCGTAGTCATTTTGACACCAACTCAGTGGTAATTCTATGGTATATTTCCTTATCCGGCAACTGGTTTGTTAACAATGTCTCGTTTTGACCGTGGAACTTCTTTTCTTGACACATGCTCACTGTAACTTCAAAAGATTTTCCGCATTTAAAGCATATATGTGGTTCTTTCTCATCATTACCGTGCCAGGATCACGTGGTAGTTTCCCTAACTTGTAGACAGATAGAAGTAATATCCGGGCATGTTTTTTATTTTTTTTCAATAAATATATTTTCTTTATTACATTGACTGAGGATGTGTATTACTCTCTCCCTTTCTCTCTCCCTCTACCTCTCTTTTTTCTTATTTCAGGTCCATCCTTACGTTGCCACAGGAAACAAGAATTCCAAGTTTGGGATTAGAAATGAGAAGCTGCAGTGGTTCCTCGATGCTGTGAAGGCACACCCAGAAGAGCTGAAGCTTGTAGGTGCTCACTGCCATCTTGGTTCCACAATCACCAAGGTGTTCTCTCAAGCTCCTACTTGTGAAGCTTCTGAGCTCCTGATGGACTTGATTTGTTCTTTGATCTTGAAATGAGCTCTTTCAGTTTCTAACTTCTCACTTGCTTTTGTTGTTGTGGGGTTCAGGTTGATATTTTCAGAGATGCAGCTGTTCTGATGGTTGACTACATCGACATTATTAGAGAACAAGGATTTGAAGTCGGCTACTTAAACATTGGAGGTGGTCTTGGAATAGATTATTATCATACTGGAGCCATCCTTCCCACACCCAGAGATCTTATTGACACTGTGAGGATACTAGACTAAAATCTTTTAAATCTCTATTTATGTCCTCTATGAGGGTGTGTGAGGTGCCTTCACTAGAAGCTCATTTTAGATCCTTCAAAGGAAGCAAACATTGTAAGGGCTCCACAGTGCTGTAAAGCTTTACTTATTTGGTCGAAACTTATGAATTTAAAAGCCTGTTCCCCATCAAAAGAAAGATGAAAAAAACCAGAAAACTGCTATGGGAATTTATGAAGATTGAGTCATTTAAATACATTGAAATCAAACTTTTAAAGGAGAAAATTTTTTCTCCTGTTTTCCATTCTTTGGAAGCAGAATGGAAGAATTGAAAATTGGAGATATTACATGGACCAGGTGTTGTTTGGAAGTACTCTGTTAAAATTGTCTGAACATGACTTGAGACTCTGTTTTCTGAGGATACCAAACACTTTTTCTGGCATTGATGCAGGTCCGCAAGCTGGTCCTTTCGCGAAATCTGAAACTCATAATTGAACCAGGAAGATCCCTCATTGCGAATACTTGCTGCTTTGTTAATCGGGTAACTGGGGTCAAAACTAATGGCACAAAGAATTTTATTGTGATTGACGGGAGCATGGCCGAATTAATTCGGCCCAGTCTCTATGGAGCGTATCAGGTAGAACAAGACAAAGATCCTTCTTGCTAACTACAATTCTACATGTGAGCAAAACAGAAAATTCACTTTGTGAACATGGAAAATGTAAAGAGTTTTCCACTGCCAAAGGAGGAACTTTTTCCTCTTTTCCTTTTTGTTAAGTCAGAGAAATATTGGCTGCATATTTTTGTAGAACTTTACTGTCAAATTCTGTTGATGCATGGATGCTGCCCATCCTGGTAAAAAAGAAGAGAAAACATAAGCCCTTCTGACACTATGATACCGTCTTCATATTGATTTATTTTGTGCATTCTGGTTGATTTTCCCAGCACATAGAGTTGACTTCTCCTCCACCACCTGGAGTTGCGGTCTCAACCTTTGATGTGGTGGGTCCAGTTTGCGAGTCTGCAGATTTCCTGGGAAAGGACAGAGAACTTGCTACCCCAGCTCAGGCAATACTTCTTTTCCTAGTAAAAAGTTATTAGGAGACAGTGAAAAACAATAAGAAAAAACATGGAAATCATATTTTTACTAGGATCAAAACAAGTATAGATTAATCAGGTTTCTTACGAAGAACCACTACATACAGGGAGCAGGTCTTGTAGTCCATGATGCTGGTGCATACTGCATGAGCATGGCATCCACATACAATTTGAAGATGCGTCCTCCAGAGTATTGGGTAATTTACCCCGTAACCTTTAGGAACACGTTTTTATTACTTAATTATTTCTTCTTCTGTAAGTCCAAGTTCTTGGTCTTTTTGGCTTTGCTGTTATGGAAGTGGATAATTAACTTTGGTTATAAAGTATGGTGCAATCAGTTAGCAGAGAAAAAACGATGGCCATATACCTTTTGTTCACTTGCTCTCCATCTATCTGTACAGCACATTGGTGGACAATGGTTAAGACTTAATCTATCCTGTCCATGTGACATATATCCTATGTAACATGTAATCGTGTCATTATGCTGAAATATCTTAGAAAGTGTATAAGTAGATGCTATTTTTCCGTGAGAGCTGTCAGATTGCTTCCATATAAACTTTGTGGTTTTCTTTGATGGAGTTGCCGAGTGGCAAAATTTCTTTTCTGTACTTTTCCTTCTCTGTTCCAAAAATTTGAATTCATCCCCAAGTTCTATCTATCCAGATTCATTTTATATCCACATCCAGTGATATTTGTCAGTTTGTCTAAAGCTTGAGTTGTGCAAACTGAACCTTCCACTTTTTGGTATTTGGATCAGTCATTATGAATCTGACTTAAGGTAATCTGATGTTATCGAACTGGTGTCTCAGGTCGAGGAAGATGGATCTGTCAAGAAGATCCGCCACGGTGAAACATTTGAAGACCACCTGCGGTTTTTTGAAGGCCTGTAATGCATTCGCAGACTTACCATCTTCTGTTAGCTGCCCTGTTGTGTGATTCCTGCGCTCTCCCATTTTCTGGGTCAGCTAGTGTTGGATGCCAAATGTTGTCTGTTGTTCCTTTGCTAAGGGTTAAGAGTGCCTACAGAGAATAGATGGCAGAGTGTTTTTTTTTTTTCTTTTCAGAATAATTATTGGTCATTGATGGAAGTTCTAACATCAGGTAATATAAGCAGGCAGACCTGATGTATTCCGAGAGGTAGAAAATAAGAAAAGACTCTTATTGAAATCACTTGATTTGAATAGCTGTATTCCGATTCCTTCTATGCATCCATCACTTCCTTCTCAGGGAAACTAGTGTGCAAGTTCTGGACCATGATGTACTAGTTCTCTCTTCGATTTGACGTACATCTTTGCGGTTTTCAATCTGAGATCACATGTACTGGAAAGCCAGTGGGAAGCGCCTGCCTGTCTGCTGGTGTAGACTCTGTTTCAAGCTTCTCTATCTATTCGACAGGAATCTCGATATGTTGCTCTCACCAGCATGGATACGAAGCAAGTTTGGAAGTTCAAGCTTCAAATGAGGTGCCACTAGCTGTGGCAGCTCATCCATTCCTTCCTCAACCCACTGTGCATCAAATGGGCGCAACAGTTACCCTTTGCGAAACCAGCAAGCGGTCGAGAACGAATGACGCCTTATTGCTCCGACTTCCCTTCCGTAACGATCACGATCTTAAATTTCCATGACAAAGAGTGGTAACGATCGTTTAATTTCCATTTTTACTTTCTCCTCACAGCTCCTCCATCCAGAAAACCCTGCTACAGTTGTCACCCAGAACCTAATTTTCTCCGGTTCTCCACATTGATTGGTGGGTCTCGGCTTTTCCTTTCATGTTCAATTTCCTGCTTTTAAGTGAATCTGTTCAATTATGTCCTGTCAACTTGCAATTTCTTAGCTGTATTGATATTGCATTTTCGTATATCTACTTGATAAAACGCTTCTAAGAAAAATGCGTATTCTTCAGTTTTTTTCGTGTCCATGCAATCCCATATTTGTAATTTCTGTAGGTTTTTCTTCTGCTATGCACTTCCTGTCTTATCATTGAACACCGATTTTCTTTTTTGTATTCTTGAATTTTCGACACGTTCTCTAGACCTTCCTACATTAGGATTTTGTAAGAATGATTTTGCATTGAAGAGAACAGGGGAGACCCTTTCAGGACATGATTTCCAAGGAAAAAAAGTTCGAATTTTTGGTTCATTGGTCCCATTCTCTATGAGATACTAGATTAGCTTAGTAAATATGCATGATGTAGTATTCATGCTTTATGCCTCTTACTTACGTGTGCAGTTCCATCAATAGGGTTTCTCTGGGTGTCAGTTACCAAGTTTCTGTGGCTATATTGGCTTGAAAAGTTTGTTACGGAGTAACATCTGCCATCACATATTCGGCTCCTTTTGTCTCATTGTCTGTTTATATGTTTTTCTTTCCACTCAATAGCTAATTGGGACATGCATTATTACACTTTCACCCGTTCAAGCTCTAGATGTGTGTCAATCCTTGTAAACATGTTCTGTTAATCTTAACTGCAGCCTCTACAGCAATTAAAGAGAAGTGGGCTGTGTGGTTCTCCTCTTGAATCATCATATTTGATTCATGTGCGATCTTTGAGTTCTCTCATGGCAAGTGACTTCTCAGTAGGCCTTCCCAGTGGAAATAACAATGGAAACGTAAAGCCTGACCTGGTAAGGATTCACCAGGTCATGGTTGCAGCTGCCCAAGAGATGGCGTATAGGCAACGGTGGGAAACTTCCATGGAGGTTGCCTTCTGACATGAAATTCTTTAAGGAAGTCACTATGGGTACCTCAGACCATGGGAAAAAGAAAGCGGTTGTAATGGGCAGAAAAACGTGGGGAAGCATTCCATCTGAGTATCAACATCTTACTGGCCGTGTCAATGTTGTTCTAACTCATCTGAGAATGTTCTCTTAATGCTCCCCCATGCGATGCTATTATCCATATCACAGAAATTGATGCAAGCATCGAGTGTGACACTTTTATGCCAATGTTCAATACATCTGCGTTTCAGCCCTGGTATTCATCCTTGTCTATGGTGGAAAATAATATCTGATTCACCTTCACCACTTATGTTCGTGTGAGGAATTCGCATACTGAATCTGAGAACAGTGGTTCGGTTTCTAATGGTAAATCAAATTCTTCTAAGCTTGAGATAAAGAAGTTCAATTTCCTACCCAAAATGGTTTTTGAGAGACATGAAGAATAGATGTATCTGAGAATGGTTGAAGATATCCTCTTGAATGACACTTTGAAGGATGACAGGAAGGGAACTGGTACCATATCAAAATTTGGCTGTCAGGTTTGCTAAGATTGATTAACGAGATGGTCTCAAGTTGTTTCTGAAAGGTCATATTTCAACCTACTAGTATGTTTGAGAATCCTTTATTTTATTTCTATTTGCAGATGCGATTCAATTTGCAAGAAACTTTTCCTCTCCTGACTATCTGATTCCTTTCATAGTTTTGTCCCTGGTTTTGTACTGTATCAATACTAAGATATGAAGAAAAAGAATGAACTGCCTTTTTTGCTACCAGCATATTAATTGGTCTGTGTTAAACCATTTTCTCTGTAGAAGGTATTCTCTGGCGCGGTATTGTTGAAGAGCTTTTATGGTTCATCAGTGGCTCGACAAATGCTAAGGTACAGAATCATTTTCCCTGTCAATTTTTGAGAACTTGACCTCACCTTGTTGTGAATGCTAACGAAATTCCTTTTACGTGCATGAGTCATTTAGTTTATTGCTTAATTAAGATTTCTTTGCGATTGATTGTAAGACTCCATTTTCTAAATAGTCCTCCTCATCGGATTCTTCAGGAAAAAGGGATCCATGCATGGGATGGCGATGCATCCAGGGATTACCTTGGCAGGTACTTATTTCCCTTGTTTGTGCAGATCTGGGTCCTATATTCTGTCACTGTTTTCTGTCCTTTCTGATGATATCTATTTTTCTTTCCCATAATTAGTGTTGGTTTAGAAGACACAGAAGAAGGCGACCTGGGTCCAGTATATGGTTTCCAGTGGAGGCACTTTGGTATTGGTTAGTGAATGCTCTCTTTAAAATCATTAGGAGCATGTGGTGTTCGATTCTTCTCAATGTTTGCGTTTGCTTTTTATTTCACAGATACACGAACGTGCATGCTGGTTACACTGGAGAAGGATTTGATCAGTTGTTGGATGTTGTTATAAATAAGATTAAGAATAACCCAGATGACCGCCGGGCAATCCTTTCAGCTTGGAACCCTTCTGATCTGAAATTGATGGCACTCCCACCTTGCCACGTGTTTGCACAGCTCAGAATTGTAGTTCTAAGTACCTGACAAACTGTGCCGGACAGAATTGGGCTCATGGGCCAGCTTGAACCATTCCATGTTTCCTCACATTTTCAACATCTATATTTTTAATTGATCTGTATCTTTATTACTTCCTGCAGTTCTGTGTTGCAAATGGAGAGTCATCTTGTCAAATGTATCAGCGGTCGGCTGACGTGGGCCTGGGAGTGCCATTCAACATTGCTTCATATGCCCTTCTGACTCGCATGACTGCTCCTGTTTGTTGTATGTAATGGATGCTGCTCAAATCTCCAAGCTTGTAAAACATTCAGCACGTACATTTTCTGAATGGATTTTTTGTCCGATGTGCGTTTATATTGGCTTTTCATCTTTGTAAAAAGTACATGCAGTTTGCGTTGTTACCCAGGTAGCTTACCTACTATTGTCAATTGCAGTGTTTCTTGTCAGATCTTTTCTGTAGGTGGTTTTGTCCTTTTTATTGGGGATGCACACGTTTATCGTACCCATATCAGACCTCTGCGGGAGCAGCTTCGGAAATCTCTGGGGCCTTTTTCTCATGAGTGCTTCTAACCATTGGATCAACTCAGTTTGTCCTCTATCCCTGTTTGCGCTTACAAATACTTGCTGATCCCTTGTGGTGTATATAGATCCTAAGTATCAATCCTGACAGGAAGGATACCGACTCCTTTGTGGCATCTGATTCAAGCTCAGGGGACACAATCCTCATGAGAAAATCGAAATGAAAATGGCAGTATAATTTGAAAGGTCCCATCAAATTGTTTTGGGATTCCTCTTCTTCTACAGGTCATTTTTTGCTCCAATTTTGAGGTCAGCAAGTGGCTCCTCCCTCAACCAAACAGGTAAACTCCAGGAAATACTTGGCATCATGATAAAATCGAAGAAACGTAGGATGACCGCATTACCATGAGTTCACTTGTTTGTAGGATCCATTCCTTGATACATTACATGCTACTTAGGCACTAAAACTGTCTTTTGTTTTTCTACTTTGTTCCAGGCAATGGTGGTTATGGTGATGATTCTAGTTGGATATACATTCATAATTGTGCTATTTATTGGACTGCAGGAGAATCGTTTAGTCCCACAGATAATCGAGTGGCGCTAAGGTGATATACATGATTTATGTATAAACACAATTCATTTTCATGTAGTTTCAGGTTGATCTTATGCATGATTCTGGAAGTGCTGGAACTCAGGGCCACAGATTTTTCTTGAAATCCTATTCTCTACGTGTCAGATATTTTTTTTCAGGATTAACGATTTTAACGTTTTAGTATCTTGTCGAAGTTTTCTCCGATTGTGGGTGTCGCGGATGAACTCACATATACCAAGGTCCAGTTCCTTCGTTTTTCTAGGAATTCCAATATTGGAGGCTCTGTTTCCCAATATGCAGTGAAAGTCTACCCGACAAACGTTTGCAAGATCAAACTGGTTACTCTCTGGTGTCCTCGCCCGCAGGTTTACTCTTGCCACAGACAGAAATGGCGGTTTGAGTTCCACGGACGACGATTTGGCCTTGGATTCCGACAGAGCAAGTCGGTCAGTATCATTCCCATGAGTCCATGTGCACCATACACGTGGAAGGCAACAAGTCTGATGTTGGTAATGCACTGATTAGTCGGTGGGTAGTCACTGAGTACCGAAGCATACTGAGCGGGGAAGTTCCTAATATATCTTTATTCATTCGCGACTCTCTGATTGATCAGATTACTCCATCGAAGAATCGAGCAGATTTCTTAGTCTCGAAAATCACCCCCTGTTCTCACCCTGAAACATTAAAATCATGTCTTGATCTTGTACGCAAGGCTAACTAACACCGAAATGATAGAAATTCAAAATACAGCTTCCGGCCGCCAAAGAAAATGACAAGAAGCAACCATAGCCAGTTAGATGGCGATGTACCGCAGATGCTAATAAGCTGCAAGCAGCTTCTTCCGGATCGCCTGGAGTGCGGCAACAACGTCAGACATCCTCATCCTGTCTTGAGGCAACTGTGAAGAACAAATCACTCCTATTTCTACGATTGACACCAAACATTCTTGAATCTTCGGGACCCTGCTGTTGTCTTGCGTGTCCTCCTGGTCTTGGCAATCCTGAAACAGGATGGGATCGACTATATGCATAACCTGCTCGGGCAAAGCTGCTTTGGCAAATGAATGAAGGTTTAATCCTTGACTGAAGATATCATCGGTTGGCCTTTTCCCAGTGAACATCTCCAGTATGAGGATCCCGTAGCTGTACACATCTCCATCAGTTGATACCTTTGCCCCTGCTCCATACTCTGCGGGAAGAATTTCTCAGTAAACTTATTTGCTCATAGGACTAAGAAACAAATGAGGAAATGATTCAGATAGTGTAAGATAATTACCTGGTGCGATATAGCCAATAGATCCTCTAACTCCGATGGAGCTTGTCTGATCATAGATGAACTCCTGGGTGGCTTCTGGCAGGAACCTGACCAACCCGAAATCGCCTACATGCCCATTCATCTCGCCATCAAGGAGAATATTGCTCGGCTTAAGGTCACAGTGGACTATGGGTATTTCACTCTGATGATGGAGATAATCAAAGGCACAGGCAACGTCTATGGCGATATTCACTCTCTGGGGAAGACTTAGTTTCCTGGGTGCATATTCCCTTCCTCCACTGGTCTGTGGATGTAGCCATTCATCTAGGCTCCCGTTGAACATGAACTCGTATATCAAGGCCTTGAAATCATTACCTCTGTAATCACAGCCTGAACATGCAGTAAGTACCTTGACAAGGTTGCGATGCCTGATGTTTCTCAAGGCTTCACATTCTGCAATAAAGCTCTTCGATGCTCCATGGCAGGCAAGGTTAAGCACCTTGACAGCAACAACCCTCTGATCTGAGTCAAGAACCCCTTTATACACTGAACCGAAGCTACCGGTTCCAATGAGGTTAGTGGATGAGAATCCATTGGTAGCTTTCAGTAGGCTCTGGTAAGAAATTGTCAAGTGGCCATCAATGGACGAGCCCGAAGTGAGTGTTTTCCTCCCTTTCCTCCGCCAAAATACATAAAGCAGTGACAGCACCAAAACTATTCCAAGAATCCCTGACACTGTGAAAGAAACAATAAGCTTCACTCTGCTAGTATTTGATCTCATTGTCTTGCATTCTGGCAGTTGAAAGTCTGGCAGGCCTCCACAAAGCTTGGCATTTCCAACAACTGATGTTGCACTAATGTTTGCGAAGACTCCTTGGGTAGGTAGAGTGCCCTCAAAGTCATTGAAAGCTAGATCCAAACTCACAAGAGGAAGGTCCTCCAAGAACCGGGGAACTTGGCCAGATAACCTGTTGTTGGAAAAGTTCATTGCCTGAATCCCCCTTAAGGAACTCAAGGTCAAGGGGATGGGGCCTGAAAACATGTTTTCCTGCATGTACAAATTCTCCAATGACATACAACTACCAAGACTAGCTGGAATTTCTCCTGAGAACTTATTCCCGAAGAGATCCAATTCTCCTAGATTTTTCAAATTCCCAATTTCCACGGGAATCTTGCCAGTCAGATTGTTCCTGGAGAAGTCGGCATAGATTGCAAGAGAAGAGAGGCGCATAATCTCAGGTGGTAAATCACCAGAAAGTTTATTACTTCCAAGGTCTAGCAATATTAAGCTCTCACACTTGCCCAGAGATGAAGGTATGGTGCCCATAAGATTGTTTTCCCTTAAGGACAGATGAGTCATCATTGTCAAATTCCCAAGGGTGTCCGGAATCTCTCCAATGAACCTACAGTATCCTAGATGCAGTTGCTTCAAATTTCTAAGATTTCCGATTTCGGGAGGAATGGTACCTGAAATGTTGTTTCCCAATAAGGACAGGAACTCTAGATCGATGAGATTCCTGATACTTCTTGGCAAGCTTCCAGATAAGGCATTGTCACTCAATGATAACATACTAAGAGTGATAGACAGATTACCGATGCATTGGGGTATTGTCCCTCCGAAATTGTTCTGACTTATATCCACGGTGCTGAGACTCGTGGAATTTGACAATGAGCAGAGGAAGTTGAGGTCATCAGCTTGCCCACTTCCCAGATGATTGCCACCAATATGGAACCAGGAGAGCCCTCTCACTTTTGCGAAAGATGGAACATTCCCGGTGAAGTCATTTGCTGCCATTAGAAAAAAATTAAGTCTGGACATGTTGGATATTGATTTGGGGATAGGTCCAGTGAAATGGTTATAGGCTACGGAGAGAAAATTGAGTTTGGGAAGAGTAATGCCCAAGTCCCATGGCAAGCTACCCTCCAGTTGGCCAATCCCCAGGTCAAGAAGTTCCATGGAAGAGATGTTGAAGATTGTTGAAGGAACAGTGCCAGCAAAGTTATTCTCCCCCAGAGCAAGTTGCTTTATATTTCTGAAGTTGCCAAGCGCAACCGGAATAGTACCAGTTAAGTTGTTTCTTGACACCATGAAGTATTCGAGAGAGGACAAGTTTCCAACCGTGAGCGGGATTGTCCCGGTTAAACTGTTCCCTCGAAGATCAAGCTTTTGAAGCTTTGACAAAGATCCGAGATTGGCGGAACATTCCCTTCAAGCATGTTCTGGGCAATTAACAAGCTGATGAGATTGGAGCATCGGGTAATGCCTGGCGGAATAGGGCCACTGAGTGAGTTGTTGTTGAGACGCAGAACCTGCAATCTCGAGAGATGGCCAACTTCAGGGGGAATTTCTGAGATGAAGCTGTTGTTCCGGAGATTGAGCTCCCTCAGGAATGTCAGGTTCCCGATGTGCGGGGACATAGTCCCTGAAAGCTGCAGGGATTGCAACTCTAGGACGGTGACTCTCTGGTGCCTTGGCCCACATGTTACTCCATACCACTGACAGAAATCTACGCTCGAGTTCCACGAGCCCAGGATCCCAAGCGGGTCGACCATCTTAGCCTTGACTTCCAGCAGAGCAAGCCGATCGGTCTCATTGCCCGGAATAACTTCTGCACGAGACACGGAGCATGAGGCGAGAGCAGTGGTGGTGCAAATGATGCAAAGCAGAAGCCAAAGCGAGGTGGCACGAGGGAGCCGGAGCTCCATTTGTGCTCTAAGATTCAAGGGAGCTTCTGGGTCTGTTCCAATGGAAGAGGGTAAAGCAGAAGCACCTCGTGATGATACTCTCTTGGGAAGTACATTTGAAGCCCCACAATCCCAATCATTGCACAGGCCGTAGTCAATACGGCAGCTGGAAGAAGGTCAATAGTTTTTGAGTTCCGTCTTTTGACAGCAGTGGAAGTCACCCATTCAAAGAACTACTGCGGTTTTACGTGACACATCTGCCAATTCTTTAGATAAAAGCTCGGTTTCTCATATTATAAAGAAGACACGAAAACCCATAACATACATTCAACACTAGAACCCGCTGGCTATAAGCTGGCGATGAGTGTCGGAATCCTTTCCTCCACGGAGATCCCATCTAGAATTCCAATGATTGAGCTAACGTATCTGTACCACTTATCCATTTCTAGGAAATTCTCCACTTTGTTTTCATAGAGTAGATGCGCAGTACAGTTGGCGTTCACCCAAGAGAGGCCTTTATCAGGTCATCCTTGAAACGAGCCGACTTAGAAGACCTCTGTGCACTGCACACATCTGGTCAACATGATAGATGGACTAAAACGACATTCTTGATTGTCGTTTAGTGCGACAGAGCGAGGGCCCACGGGCCGCCGCTGAATTCTCCCTTTCAAAACGCCGCTGCTTGGAATGTGAAAAATTGACTAGAGAACGACTTATATATATATATATATACACATATGCATGTATGTTTTTCCTAATAGTATAAATTATATTTGTTCTTTACTAATTCTTCTTGCATTTGAGCTGGACCGCTTCACTGAATAGTAAAGTTTGGACAATTATTAATAGTGTTCTCTTTTATAAAATTCGAATACACGTACACTAACAAATTGAGATGGGTAAAATCACAGGCTCAACCAGCCAATGTTGAAGAACACTTATTTAGGCGATTATGTGTGATGTACTTGTAATTTTTTTTAAAAGATATTACTCCATAATAATTGTTTTTGATAATTGCAAGTGGGTCTGTATTATGTGCAAATGAATACTCTACAAGCCAAAGTTAGTGTGAGTATATATGTGGATGATCTTATAAAAGATTATCATAAGTTGAATCAAATCNTTAGTGTGAGTATATATGTGGATGATCTTATAAGAGATTATCATAGGTTGAATCAAATTCAAAGCGACATGCACAATATGTTTGCGCACTCTATTCAGTTGGGCTAATTCTCGGTAAAGATATTACTCTATAATATGATTCCATTAGGGTATACTTTTAAAATATAAATAATCACGTTTTACATTAAATAAAAAATTCAAATAATTTGTCACACTCAATTTTACGAGTTCAAGATTAGAGATTACCATAAGCATTAAAATGTAAGGAAAATTTAAAAAATTGAAGAATTGAAGGACGATCGACAATCGTACATGAGAGTATATTTATTACTTATGAAATTAGGAATTTGCATAAAACATGAAAATGTATTATTCAGAGAAATCACAAATTCATTCGATCGTTGGCTCTATCAAAAATATTTTATTGTACAAAATGTTAACTATATAATCATCTTTGGGCAAATAAAAAATTAAAACTAACGTCCAATCTCACTGCCACTGCATCGAGCTTCTAGGCCGTAGAACCAAAAAAGGAAAGAACCAGCCGTTCTGACCGGCTGATTTGCAAAATCACTCAATCAAGCCGGTCCTATCAATCAAACCGGACGGATGATGTGGTTCGGTCGGGCAATATTTAACAATCGACTGTTGTGTTGGAAAAACCCTAGACGCTATCGGAGCTTGACCAAGACGGTGCGCTTCTATATTGGCGATCGGAAGCAGAGGCAGAGCAGCGAGGGGACTCCGGTGAAGTATTAATGGCGAAGTCTTTGAGGTCGAAGAAAGAGAAGAGGCTGAGAGCCATTAGGAGGGAGATCGTGGAGCCCTTCTACGACAAGAAGGACGCCGCCAAGCTCGCTGCCCAAGAAGCCGCCCTCGCCGCCCCTAAACTCCCCGTCCGTCCTAATCAGAACGGTGGCTCCACCTCGATGGACGTGAGTGCCGATGTTGCTTCTGCTCCCACTACCAACTCATTCATGGGTAACCTCTGTTCACTAAACTCTGACTTTGCATAGTCATTGGTTTACTCAGATTCTAGATTGTAGCTATCGGCATGTGTCGAAGAAATTCATGTTGGTTCTCGAGCTCTAGCAATTTGTCTGAAATCTGGGTGTCTGTCGTCAAGTGCCAGCTTTTACGGTCATGTCATGAAAATCATGTAACCTGTGATTTTGCTAGTGAGATTGGGTTGATAATTTTCATGAACTTGATCATGTAGCTATAACGATCCTCCGGAACAGCTTGGGATGGGTCAAGTGCTTATTTGACTTGGCGATCAGCCATTACAGCCATTAGCATACCATAAACTAATAATTGAGTTAATTTTGATAGCTTGAGTAATTAAGACACCATATATAACCAGATGAATAAGGAAGCTATGATCTTTGAATTACCAGTATTTTGGGGCTTGAATGAATGTTGGTTCAAGGTATGTTTTGTCAATTCCATGCGGGTTTGTTAATTCATTTATTGTCCTCTGGCAGATGTAGACATGGCCGATGGCACTCAGACAAAGAACCCCTTGAAGCCAGTTGGCGGTATCGGGAAGAAGCTGAAGAAAAAATTCAAGATGGGAAAAGGCAAGCGTCGTGGTAAGGGCCTGCTCAGGAAGAAACGCAATATTTAAGCTAAACAAGCCTGTATCAGCTCAACTCCGATGTTAGATGAGCTGCAGCAAGTTTTTGATTTGAATCTTTAATCTATCACTCCTTAATGTAGGTGACAATCTCTAATGGATATGATGTGAAAACAACCGTTGTTCTATGCAAAATGAGTTCTTTGCCTTGTTCCTGGTTACTTGTTTTTGTTGGTAACTCCGTCCATCTGGATCATCTGAATCTTTAATCTATTAGTGGTTGGATGATTGGAAATTCTCAGGTGTGGAATTGTAATCAGTCGTCATATGACATAAAAGTAGTCACAAGTCAGCATCCTTACAGTGCTATTTCTCTGAGAAATTCATGTCTCTTCCCCATTCCAAGTCTTGCTGGACTAGAATAGACCAAGCCGATACAAACTGTTTAACTGGTAGTATCCTTTCAGTGTTATTTCTGTGAGAAATTCATGTCTCTTCCTCGTACTGAGCCTTACTCGACTAGACTAGACAAAGCTGATACGAACTAGTAAAAGATGAGAGAAATCTCAATTTGATGCTTTGACTGAGGCCACACCTCACTGCCATCCCATCTGATCGAGATGTGAGACACAGCGTTGGGGAACAAGTTTGAGATTGTGTCCTTAATGGAACTTTCACCAGGCCGCTCGCTTTCTTTGGGTAGGACTAGAACCGTTCTTTCCAAGCAAAGCAGAAGATGCATGCCAAGAACAATGCCGAAGTTAACATAGCACTATGATGATACGGATGTATTACGAGTCTGTAGCAGTTAGGGTGGGGGAACATAGCACGAGATACACAGATCGATTTGTTGTAGTAAGTTATCAATCAAGTTGCATAATGCTGTTGTTCCATCTGGAGCTTCTGCCACCAAGCAGTGAATTCCTCATTTGGTCTGCTGAACTCTTCTTTGGTTATTGCATCCACATCAAATGAAGCTTCTCTGTGATTTTCTCACAAGAACCGGGAATTTTCCATGTGCTTCTCGGTCTTTGATCGATGTAGTGCACGGCATAGATTCAACTCTTATGACTGAAGTTACCTGTTGGAACCATCCCGTAAGTCTTGATCCTTTAGTGAGCATCCATCTCTTGATTCTAGCCAGTTCGGCTTTTGCCAGCGCAATTTTCCATAGAAATTAATGAACTTTGCGACAGATTCATGAGCTGAAAACTTACCCATTTTGCAAAGAGACCGACAATTATCATGTTGCCAAGCACGAATAAAGAAAACCGGACTCACGACAAGAGATTGCTAGTTTCTATTTTATTCATTATGTACCGAATGGAATGTGACATAATCGATTCGGTTCAAGGGCTTGTTTAAGTTGGGCCTGTATTTGGGCCCAATGACGGCCCATACAATCACCACGAGGCCCATTGTGAGGTATGCTTGGGAGGCAACGACGTCGTTCGAAGGGATAGATCTCCACAAATACCCTAATCCTGAGGTTGTTTTCCTCCCACCCTGCCTGCGGTGTGAGCTCTACTTTCTCTTAGTCAACCTCCGCCGTAGCTTAGGCTTCCCGGGATCAGATTCAATGGTTCGTCTGCCGATTCTATGCTGGACTGGGCTGATGTTTTTCTCTGAATCCAATTGTTTTCGAATCATCTGCTACCGTGATTATTCTATGTGAATTTGGGAGTTTCGTGCTTTCGCTGCCCCAATAGATGTGAAGTGTTGATTTTGATCGCAGGCACCTAAGAAGGACAAGGCCCCTCCTTCCTCCAAGCCCGCCAAATCCGGCGGTGGCAAGCAGAAGAAGAAGGTCATCTTTTCCCCCCCTCTATCTGAGCAAAAATCATTGCTTGATGTTGATGTTGATGTTGATGGTGCTCTCTGGATTGAATATTTATTATCATGATTTTTTTTTTCAATCAGTTCTTTTCTTTTAAGCTAATGGGTTTAGCTCACGGTGGAACGTTAGAGTTTGAGGAGACCGGAGTTGGATTGTATTCACCAAAACTAACTCTAGGTTGAATTCTCTGGTGGTTAGAGATAAGATGTGATATGTATGAATGTATTGTGCTGGCTTACAAAATATAACCACCTGTGCCAAAGTTTGAGTTTTCCTCATATGTTTATACTTTGTTGGATTTGGCAATTTTGAGAAATGGGGCTTTGATGGTACATTAAAGTATACGAGAATATCACTCTCTATTTCGTAACCCAGTCTGCTTAAAACAAAATACATTCATCATCCATGCGCATAGCACGATCTTATCAGTTTTCAGATTTTGTGGATTGTTCTACTTTTTGTGGATGTGCTTTAGGTGCATATTGGAATAGTCATAGTTCCAAACAAAAGGGTTTGCCAGTGTAGATTAGTCTATACTAATGGTATCTGTTGCTTGATGTTTGAACTTTTTTTAAAATTTGTATCAATGTTTTAGGAGGTAGGTTAATTGTCCAATTCTCAAAGATTTACTGGTTATCTTGCCTTTTATGTTATTAGTATTATATTTATTACTAGCTACATTTGATCGTCTTATTTTTGTTGATGGTAAGCAGAAGTGGAGCAAGGGAAAGCAAAAGGAGAAGGTGAACAACATGGTTCTGTTTGACCAGGCTACATATGACAAGCTTCTCTCTGAGGCACCCAAATACAAGCTCATCACTCCTTCCATCCTTTCTGACCGGCTGAGGGTATTCTCTTCTGTTCTTGCATGACTACCACCGATAAAAATGTTTATGATTTGATAGCATGGTACCTTTTGTCATGAGATTAGCATAGAGAAGGATTGTTCTGTTAGCCTGTTATGGTTAGATGCTCCATAATCGTTCATTTATAGGAATCAGTCTGTTTGGATTATACCCATAGTATCATTCTCACTATGTCCTTTCTGAGAGCCAATTATCCAAGCATGAAATTTTCTGGTGTTTTGTAGGATAGATTTATAGTTGATGAACGAGAAACGCATGGAATAGATTAAAGTGCCTAAGTTGCTTTTTCTGGCACTAATTTTGGTTTGCTACGTTGTGAACTTCAATAGTTTTTTATTAGTTCTGTAAAAATTGTGCAGATTAATGGGTCTCTTGCTAGGAAGGCAATAAGAGAACTGATGGCTAGAGGTTTGATCAGGATGGTTTCTGCCCACGCAAGTCAGCAGATCTATACCAGGGCTACCAACACCTAAGCTGCTGCTTTTTATTTCTCTTTCAATCAATCTCCCAATCTACTTGTTCAGCACCTGCAAGTTGATACTTTGATCACTAGGAGTTTTGAGTCACGATGAAGTTGGAATTATAATAGTATTTGTCTTTTCCTGTAATTTTCTTCTACTATAATTGATTTTCAATTTACATTCGCGTATGCACTTAGTTGGATTCATCGATCATTGTATTAATGGGTTTGGAGAAAGTAGATTAGACTCCTTGTTATTTAAAAGAAAAAAGTTATCGTGTTCTTTTTCCTGTCAATGGGCTTAAATTGGCATTACAAGAATTCTAAAGGTAAATTTAAGAAACATGGTGGTGCTGCCTGTTCCATACAAGATAAAGTTTTACACTGCAGGCTTCGTTCCGCCAAATCGACTACAAGGGCCAGACATCCTCTAAGGCTATGATAATGGATACAATCAAAAACCCAAATGACAGTGCATTGATGCCTTTGCTGATGTCAACAGCCAAAGGGTACAGAATTCTAACCGACTCATATGACATTATATGTGATTTGAAAGATTAAAACAATACCCTACAAAATCATAACGTCTCAACTGCATACAATCATCATGTACATCTATCTCACAGATTCATCCTATCTCCACAGCACCCGCTGAGCAAATCAACCCGTTTCCCATCAACAAATAGTATGACGAATAAGCTTTGTTTCCTGAAGCACCACTGGAATACCTAATCGGCCAGTCAAAATCAAAATCTGAAATGAGAATCTGTCATTTGTTGTTCCAGACCACAAAAGTTCCTCTTTTCTTAAACTCGCAGGAATGGAACGCGTTCATTGCCTTGCCNCCACAAAAGTTCCTCTTTTCTTAAACTCGCAGGGATGGAACGCGTTCATTGCCTTGCCCATCAGAGCCATGGCTGCTATGCTTGGCAGCTGCTTCTTCTGAATCACATCCAGTGAGGCCTTCAGGCTATGGGACTTGCAAAACACAAAGGCTGCTTCCCTTCCTCCTTCAGACTTCTTTGGTGCCTGTGAATTGGTGCAGCACCACCTCCCTATCCATGCACGGGAGAGCAGCTCATCCCTACTCTTTCCCTTGGATTCGCTTATTGAAGATGAGCCACCAGCTTTCATCACCAACTGCTCATTCCAGTCGAACACAAACTGTTTTTTCTCACAGGATTTATTGCTGATCAATGTACCTGAGCCACTCATGGGCCGCTTCAAGGTTTTCCTTGAGAATGGGTTAAATTTCTCTGGGGAAGAAGTTGTCTGCTCCATCTTTGACGTCTTAGTGCCATGGCCTAACCAAGACTCTGACCCACTGATCTTCAGCCGTTTCATCCACCTGCTCCCCAGGTCAGGCACACTGTGAGTTGATCTTGATTTTGAATTGGTGGCCATCTGCCCATCAGTATCAGGGAAAAGAAGTGCCATATCCAAGCTCTGGGACTTTGACACACTTGGCTCTTTATCATCTGTAGAGCTCCAAATTGCTGATGGAAGCGTGAGAAAGTTCCAGTGTGAATTTGGTAAATCAGCATTTCTCCGCCACTCCCTTCTCCACTCATAAACTTTGCTGCCGCTCTTGATGCTAATAATTTTGGGAAACCTATGTACTCCTGCAATAAATATTAAAAAGTAGCCAATGATTCAGATATAGCAGCAGCTGGAAGGAATTCCAGTACAGAGAAGTACTAGAGTTGTCTTCCTAGATATACTCTTCAGTACAATGTTTGTGCATGTACTCTATCAAAGTAATTTTGATTGAATCTAAAGAACATCAATAAGCAGACTGGAGTCAAACATGGTCCGTCAGGACACACAACACTAAACACAGAGTCATAGACATACATGTGTATATATATATATAAGATTTATCCTATTCTGTGTGTGTGTGGATAAGATGGTCCTCTGCTTTTCAGATGTAAAGTCAATAACTGCTAAGCCGAAGTATAGAACATTTCAGAGGATGGACGTTGTCGGCTACTGTTAATGCCCACCCAATTCAAGGAAGTTTATCTTACAATTCTCAAGTTACTGTATTAGATCAATAATCATGTTACTTCAGGGGAATGAATAATAGCATGAAATAGCTATTTTTGGTCCTTTCTTCTTCTGAAAGTAACAGGGATTTCACTTTCACTTTGAAGACCATAATTACATGTGCATGCAACCTATGTTAAGAATAGAGCAAATACACCATATCTTACATTACACACATAAGTAAGCCCGTAATATCCAAACCAAGGCCATGATTCATTTATGAGGATAAAAACAATCATGACTAATCAAGAAAGAGCAGAATATAGAAGTTACCTTATTTAATGGCAACACTTCACCTGTACCAAAAATCGTAATTAATTAGAAGAAAATGTTTATTTCTGGCTAAAAAGGAAATAAATTAGAACGAAATGTTACATGATCTAATGAGTAACTTACACTGAGTCGAAAATTATGTTGGGTTCCAGAAAAAACCAGGAGAAACCTTTCCGGTTTTGTATTCTCTTACAAAGCAGAGGGGAAAAAAGGTAAAAACCATTTCACATTGCATTTACTGGACATATCAAAGTATAAAATGTCTGAAGGTGCAAAATAACCCCTTTTCTCCTTCCACCTTTCATGACCAAAAAAACAAAGAATGAAAAATCAATAATATTTATCTTTGACAAAACCAGACATGCCCAAAATCCTCAAACCTGTCATGATGGCTCCTTTAGTACTTACCACGAGGATGGCCCTCCTTTAAAGTGTCCATCACCATAGTATTAGGTTTTGCTGACGATTCATTCTCCAAATCAGCAGCATTCTCCTTCTCTTCACTGTCTGTGGAGCTCCACAGAGGTTGCAACTTCACTCCTTGCTGATGACTCTTGAAACCACCATCCTGGGACCGCCCGAGAAATTCTGTGAAGGTATCTACACTTCCTTTAAATTGGGCAGACGACACTGTCGACTCCTGAATTATGTTTCCTCCTTTCAACAAGTTAACATCAGTCTTCTTCTCAGTAAAAAATAATTCCTCTGTTGTTCGATGGAATTTCGAGCCATCCACAGAAGGTATTACTTGGTTGAGTTGAACATTCTGCCTTTGTTATGTTAAAGGTACCAGTCTGGCTCTGGAAGAACCCACTAGCCAAACAATCTTTTAGTCGTTTCTCATACTCACTATCACCAAGGAAGAAGGCTAACTTGTTTTTGCTCGTCAATGGATCGTTATGCTGTTGATGGACGAAAACTGCAGAACCACCATGATAATTACACTGATCTGGATCCAGCTTGGTCAGGCTCACGTTCAATAAATGCCCTCTAGCAGTCAGAAAGGAGCTAGAACTATTCACTTTCTCCAGCCTACCTGCACTCTTCCCAAATGGATCTCTAGAGTTGGATGTTGGATGCGAAAAAATCATCCTTAAAAGAGGCTGACACATGCAAGCTGTTTTTCTTAACCAAATCATGAGATGTACCTCCCATGCCAGGATGTTCTTGTGATTGGATCTCATAACTAGAAGTAGACCGCTCAGACATCTTATCTGGCTTCACAAGATCCCTTCGAGAAGCATCAAGCCCACTCATAGGATTAAATTGATATACTGGCTGGCCATGAAAGAGGTCATCCTTAATAGCCAAAACGCTCTTAGCTTGATTCTTTGACAGGTCAAACATGAGAAAGGGCTGGTTGTTTTCTAATCTCTCTTTCCTCAAGAGATGTGAGACTACAGTCACACTCTCATCAGGAACATTGGCAGGTCCTGCCACAGGCACCCCCATAAATTACTTGCTGCTACAGTTAGAGGCATTGGTTGCTGCATCAGGCCCACTGAGGTTGGGTTGTTGCTGCTTGGTCACAGGAAGAGAAATGCCTTCCATCGGTTTACGATTAACTTCTAGATTGTTCTGAGCAAGTGATGCCTCTCTGCATGTTCGACTCCAATGAGCCATCCACACAGCCTGATAAGAACGAATAGGCTGCTTGCCTGATTCATTCCTATCATGATAGGATTGTATTGCATGATTAGACATGATGGCAAATATAATGAGGGCTTTGGTCAAGTGTATTCTAAATTCAAATGAAAACCATGAGTTACCTGAAAATAAGGAGCAAGAGATAAATTTCATAATTCTAGCCCCTTTAGCAGAACTTCAAATTCAAAATGGGCTAATAATAACTCGCACCAAATGCTAAAGCAAATGAGGAAATACAACATCAATAGCCAAGGAAAATAACTGGGATTGTAAAAGTGGGTTTTCAAAATCAGCAAGTACTCAAGCAAGTCATTTGAAAAACTAAGAGTGCATATAAAGATTTTTCAAGAATCTTTCACGTAAGATAGCTTGACCAGAAACATAAGCTGACAAAGATTATGGAGATAACAGCAGACACTATCTGATAGACCTAGAGAAAGTAGATTAGGGAAGCCATCAACTCCACCAAATCAGATATTTAGAAGAAAGTCTCATTGATGTTGGGCTAGCTACTTAACTAAATCACCTGTCATTGAACTTCCATTCATTCAGCAATAGGAGCCTCCTCTCCTAATGGTAGTCCATTCTACATCTCTGTTAGAACAAACTAGAAGGGGCCGGAAAGATGCAAAGACAAAGACTCAGACACAGTTTCTCGATTAAATGATAACTCTCAGTTCTTAATCCAATGAGCAATTTATCTTAATCCACCGAAGAGAAAGGGGGGAAATCGTAAAACGAAACACCATCAGGAACTCATATTTAAACGAAATCCTCCACTAGTCAATGTACCCAGAATCCATAAACGTTATTTCATCCAATAATTCCTCCACAGTTGAAGAAGTAACAGTGAGCAGAGCACCAACTAAAATTGCAACACACCCCCACCCCTCCCCTCACCAACCCACAACAAGAGAAAAAAAAAACAACAGGAAAAGAAGAAAAACTGATCTTGAACGGAGCCTGCAACGGAGAAACGCAGACCCACAACAGTTACAACTGAAACTCTCCGACCAGACTCACCGTCACAGCTCGTTACGTCTGCAAAGATCCAAGAAAGACGGCACGGAGCAAGAAATGTAGGGAAGGAACCAGAGGAGGGTTGTTACCGGAGAGGTGAAAAGGACCTGAGAATACAAAGAAGTCCGGGGGGAAAGAAAGTCAGTTGAGTGGGCTTCCTTCACAGCACAGCTCCGATTTACTACTCCTAACGACTGCGAGCCGATCTCTCTCCCACCCCATTCAGCCTCAGCTGAGTGGGCCAAATAGTAGCCTTCAAGAATTCCTCGGGGGGAGAGAGAGANAGTGGGCCAAATAGTAGCCTTCAAGAATTCCTCAGGGGGAGAGAGAGACAGAGAGAAAGGGCGGGCGCGACAAGGGCCCCACTCACATGCACTTTTCTGATCGGTCCTTCTGCCTCCCTCCCTCCCTCCTCTCCATGTTTTGTCTATTTACATTTGATATTATTTTCTTTAATTTCCATTGTTCTGCTTTCGTAACCTCCATTTCCAACTCAACATCTGTATTTTGGCATGTTCCACTATTCTCCGCACGCTCTAATGCCTATGCTTCTGAAAATTTATTAATTCAAGTGATAATCTCGGTGTAGTTTTACGTTAAAATTTTATATATTTTAAAATAATTCTTTTAATTATATATTTAGTTTTATAATATACTTAAATCTTAATTCTAACAATATATTGACGTAAAAGTTATTTACTAATGTGACATAACGATTTGTCGATAAATTACTAATATTGTGTAGTGACACATCATAAATTGCAACGTAACATGCTGGTGCAGTAATATTCAGTTGGAGTGGCATGATAATGTGATAACAATTTACAAGCTATCATGTTATATGGCATCAATAAATATCGCATTAATAAATGGTTAGAATTAAAATTTAATTATATTATAAATTATTTTAAAATATATAAAAATAAAATAAAAGATAAACCACGTTCAATCTCAGTACCCAAAAAAAATGTTTATGCGGAAAAAAAACAAAAAAATGTTTAAAATGAGCCCTTTTTTTTTTTTTACTTAATTAGATTTGGTTGGTCTGGGGACAATGTGTTTCCCACTTGCGCGTTCCACCGCCGGACACATGCCGAGGCAGCCATCGATCCACGTCGTCACATTTCCATTGATCACTGCACTTTGTGCTTCCCCGTCTCTCGGCCATAGTTTTTAAAACCGGACCGGACCGGAAATTGGTCAAAGTATGAGTTTATGGGTCGGACCGAGAGTTCAATGGGTTGAATCGCATGTTTAATAAATAATATTAATAATATAATATTTCAATAAATTGATATAATATTATAATTTAATTAT